>PKSG01000479.1:0-45045 GCA_002916505.1 Tolypocladium paradoxum
GTCAAGCGCGAGGCGGCCCCGGAGCCGTGGTGCTGGCTGCCCGGACAGCCCTGCTGGAAGGCCAAGCGCGACCTGCACGCCATCCGCGCCGTCGCCGAGGGCATCCAGGCCGGGTTCGCATAAACGAGATGCGTCTTACCCACCGGGACGACACGAATCCGTTGCTTCCCGACCGCGTCGAGTTCATCCTTTGACTACCTTCTTTTATACGCACATACTCACTCCAGGCGGTGGCTGGTCCCGTCAACGCCTTTTCCATCACGAAGATCCGGTCGCTTCCGTCAACGCATGGAATTTGACGCCGACACTTCTTCGGTTCTTGATACCTCCTGTTTACTTAGTGTACAACCACGCCGCAACAAACAACAACAACAACAACAACAACAGATAAAACATACCAACAAAGACGACGAGATGCAAGTCCACACTCACGAGCTACACCCACCACGACCGCAAATGAAGGACATGGAATGATGACAGTGAGAATGACCAGAGAGGGGGTGAGGGAGAGTTTCGCTTCTTTCGCCGTCGCCGTCGCCCATGCGACGCGGCGGCGCCCTTTTTTCACACATACTACGGCGGGCCGTTGGCTCCTCCTGGGGAGACCACGGTCCGCTTTTTTATTACTACGAAGCACTTCGTAGGAGTACTCTTTGGTTCTCTTTTAATGCTGGGCCTGGCTGCTCGCTTTTGGGCTGAGCCACCGCGGCACAGGACGTCGTGTGGGCGGAGGATGGGCTTGTACTATAGGCTGCGGATGAATTGAATAGCTTTTCCGCCAAGTGCTGCCGATGCTCGAATGTGACTGTTGATTGCCTAGCAATGCTGACATAGTGCTTTACGTTGTGTTGACGTCTGTATGGAGTACATAGTGCTGTCATCGAGTCTCATCCGCGCAGCCCAGCAGGAGAAGTGATGGCTCTAACAGTAACGTCAACTGCCTACTACAGTTATTCAGCCCACCGGTAGTAAAATTCCATGCGGACGGTTGTACGTCAAGCCAGTGGCATGGATGTGATCCACGGCGCGTGAAGAGACTCAATCCCTGGGGCATCAGTACCACGGTTGCAGCATGTCTTGGCTGAGCAACCGCGCGGCTACGTGGCGACGGCTTCTGCTCCCAAAACAGCTGGCGGGCTGCACGGAAAGAGTCACGTCTACGGTGGGAACAACGGCCTCAACAGAGGCGTGAACGCTGCAGCTCAACAGCAGACAAGAGCATCCAGCCGACAGCCAACCCGCTCTCCATGTCAATCCGCAACCCCCTCTACCACCGTCATCATCCAAGGCATCGCGTAAAAGTATGTACGATCAATCATTGCGATCCTCCCCACGAGGCAGAGGCCCGGGAAGCACCGCACCCAAGATTGTGCGCTTTTCTCTCCGTCCTGTGTCCCTCGATCCGAAAGCCGGCAGTCGTGGGCGCTGCCCGGGGGCGCGCCTCGGGCCGGCGTAGGTGAGGAGGAACCTGGACGTTGTTTTTGCGTTGTTCAATTTTGAATGAAGAGGAGGAGAAAGCGAAGCGAAGTCGAATTTTCGCTTTTCAGGGTCTGAGTGGGGCTGGAAGTTGGTGCCTGAAATGGGTGGTTTGGCGGCCGCATAATTGAGGCTGCAACAGTTCGTCTCATCTGGACCAGTGACTTACACGGGTTCGGGCGCCAACACCATGGCTTCATCCGACACCTCACCTGCGAATGATTCATCCCTGTCAGATGGAATCGAATACGAGACATGCACGAGACACGGTGGCGCCGTCCAAGGTCGACTGGGGAGCAGAGTCGGCTGGTCGAGGCTGATGCTGCCTTGTACCGTCAGCCAACATGCGCGCTGCCGGTTGGCTGTCCAGGCTCCAGAGACTCGAGACTCCAGCCGTGCCTGGTGCTCGCTCATCGACTGCCAACATGTCGCCCTCTCCTCCCCTCTCGCTCGCAATTGACTCCAGCACCGTCACCGCAGACGTCTCACCCGAGGCGCCATGGCTCTGGCGTCGCCGTTTGTTGGCGATAGCATCGGAGACGCGCCACGGCTCGGCACCATCCTCAAATCGCCACTGACGGCGTCGAAATGGATACGCAAGAAGCTCGACCCCAGGAAGAACAACCCAACCCTGCCGACGCTGCCCGCGAAACGCCCGCGGCCCATCACCCCGAGCCCGTCCTGCGAGAACCTCAACCACATGCCGCACCCGCAAGCCGCCATCGCAGAGAGCGCCTTCTTCCAGAGGCTGCCGTTCGAGGTCCGCCGCCGGGTCCTGGTCGAGGCGTTTGGCGAGCAGACGGTGCACATGGACCTCATCTACGACTATCCGCTGCGGCCGCCCAAGCCCAGGCGCGCCTCGCGCGACGCCATGTCCCACTGCAACATGAACCTGTACCGCTACGGCGGCCTGGACGACAGCCGCGTCAAGGTCAAGGATTCGCGGCCGAAGCGCTACATGTGGCGGAGCTCCGTCTGCCATCGAAACATGCCCGTGCCCGGCGCCCCTGGCCACCGGGTCCAGCCGTCCCAGGACCTGTGTCGCTTTGGCATCGTCGACGACGCCGCCTGCGACCTCTGGCCGGGCGAGTATCCCAGCAAATGCTTCATCGGGGCCATGGGCTGGCTCCTGACCTGCCGACAGGCGTATGTTGCTCGCATGGCTCCCGCCGGCGTCGGTGACTGACTTGCATTGACAGCTACGTCGAGGGCATCGACGTGCTCTACGCGACCAACACGATACACAGCGCCAGCAAGGAGCTGCTCTACAACATTGACCGGTTCCTCCTCCCGCAGCGGCGGTCGAGCATCAACTCGGTGGAGCTTATGTGGGAGTTTGACGCGCCCCGGCTGCAGGACAGGGACCGCAATATTCCCTTCTTCAAAGAGTTCCTCGAGGTGGTCCCGAGCATGTTCCCCCGCGTCGAGTTCCTCCACCTCGCGGTGCAATGGCGCACCCCGTGCCCCCC
The DNA here is from genome assembly GCA_002916505.1 of Tolypocladium paradoxum. Lineage (NCBI taxonomy): Eukaryota > Fungi > Ascomycota > Sordariomycetes > Hypocreales > Ophiocordycipitaceae > Tolypocladium > Tolypocladium paradoxum. Next base: position 2,946 of record PKSG01000479.1, read on the forward strand.
GCATGGCGGCGTCCCGGAGCCCAGCGAATGGGAGTATGAGACGATGGAAGACATCGTCATGAGGCCCGTGGACAAGATGGTGCGCCGGCTGGGGCCCCGCGTTCGCGAGTGCTCCGTCGCGATCCCCAGCACAATGTACGCGCCGCGGAGGAGGCGGGCCAAGGAGGCCGGGGAGGTGGTCGAGCATGCGTGCTACGGCGGCCAGCTCGAGCGGTACTGGAGGCCGCTCGGCGGCGACTCGGAGCATCACCAGGGGTACTGGGTGCGGCACGGGCTCAAGGACGTGGCGTTTCCATACATGAGCCCGCTGGACGAGGATGTCATGGGCATTCTCGGCATGGAGGACTGGATTCTGTTTCACGGGTTGTGATTGATGAATGACGACTGTCTATGCCGGGATGACTTGGATGGTTTGCGTCTGCCTCTGTGAGCTGGCACGATTGAATATCCTGCTCTTGCTCGTGAAAGGCAACGGCCATCCTCAGCATCACCAGCATCACCAGCACCATCGACAAACCCAGTCTCTTGAGTCTGAATCGGCCTGGCTTGAGAGACCGGTCTGATCACTGTGGGCTGCGCCACCAGCCGCCTTAGCGCCATCGCGGCTGCTTCCGCCGTTGGGCTTTGGCTTTGGGTGTGTCTGTGTTGGAGCCCTCAGCGAAGGAAGTGTGGCGATGCTAACAGCCACCCCACATGAGGTGCCGAACAGCCACGACGCAATCCTCCACCACTTGACTCCATCATGATTCACTGAGGAAGCATCAATTATCATATTTCGCTTAGCGACTCGGGCGCCTCCTTGTGCTTGACAGCTCACCAATACGTTGCGCCTTACACACCGCCGGGCGGAGACGTCCGAGAAGCGAGTGGCTGTGCATCATCAACACACGGACTCACGGCAACATCTCCAACACCACACGCAACCTCTCAGCCCAATTTGCGCTTCCCCTCATTTCGCACGTCCGCAACTCATCGGCATCATGGCGGACCATCTCTCGTCGCGGCTCGCGCACATGAATCCCTTCTCCAAGTCTGGGAGCGACGAGGACGAGGACGTGGGTGGTGCGATTGGAGCCGACACTGTCGGGGGCGGCGGCCGTCACAATCGCAACGTCGACCACGCCAAGGACGAGCTCAGAGTCAGCCATGCGCTGAGGTCGTTCCTCGTCGACGAGAAGGTGCTCTCGGAGAGGGACGCCGGCTTGGATACCGACGAGCCCAGCGACGCTCTCCGCCGCCTGCTGAGCCGCACCTCGTTCAGCGCGCCAGAGGCCCTCCTGGACCGCTCTCATCCGCTGCCAGAGTACTTCATCAGCTCCAGCCACAACACCTACCTCGTGGCCCATCAGCTGTACGGCGCGTCGTCGGCGTCGGCGTACGAGACGGCGCTCAAGACGGGCTCCCGCTGCGTCGAGATTGATGCGTGGGACAACAGCGAGGACGAGGACGAGCCCAAGGTGACGCACGGCTACACGCTCGTCTCCCACGTCCCGTTCCGCGAAGTGTGCGAGACCATCCGCGCCGTGTTTGACGAGGAGCTCGCCTTTGCCTCGAGCAACTCGGGGTACGCCGTGGCGCCCATCATGGTGTCGCTCGAGAACCACTGCGGCGACCACGGCCAGCAGCGCCTGGTGGAAATCATGAAGGAGGTCTTTGGCGACCGCTTGCTCAGCGAGGCCGTTCGCCACGCAGGGCACCGTGAGCAGGAGGGCACAGGTGGCCACGTCAGGTTGGCGGACCTGGGCCCGCGCATCACCGTCATCGTCGAGTACCACATCCCTGGCGAGACGGACGACAGCGACTTCGACTCTGACGACGAGTCGGACGCAGAGGAAGAAGAACGAGAAGCCCGCAAGGCCTACGAGGAGAACAAGAAGGAAAGGGCCGCGGCGTCGAGCATCATCGTCCCCGAGCTGGCGGAGCTCGGCGTCTACGCGCAGTCGGTCAAGCCGAGCGACAAGTCGTGGTACGACCCGGGCCAGCTCGTCAACGGGCCGCATCACCACCTCATCAACGTGTCCGAGTCGGGGCTGGCCAAGCACCTCCCGGCCAGCGCCGTGCCCATCAGCCGGCACAACGCCCACCACCTGATGCGCGTGTACCCCAAGGGCACGCGCATCGGGTCGTCGAACCTCAAGCCGGTGGCGTTCTGGGGCATCGGCGCCCAGATCTGCGCGCTCAACTGGCAGACGTTTGGCACGAGCAACCAGCTCAACGACGCGCTCTTCAACGGCTCCGAGGGCTACGTGCTCAAGCCGGCTGCGCTGCGCGCCGGCGGCTCCGGCAGCATCGGCACGGGCCGCAAGAAGCGACTCCGGCTGCACGTCGCCGGCGCGACCGACATCCCGCTGCACGAGGACCGCGAGGCCGAGTCCATCAGGCCGTACCTCACCTGCAACCTGTACAGCCCCTGCGGCATCGACGGCGACACGCACAAGCGCAAGACGGCGCCCTACAAGCACCACCGGCTGGGGATGCTGCACCGCGGCGAGAACCCGCCGGCGACGGACCCCGTGTGGAGCGACGGCGAGCCGCTGGAGTGGGTATACGAGGACAACGAGCTCGTGTTCCTGCGCATGCTCATCAAGAGCGACGACGCGTGGGCGCGCAACCCCATGTTTGCCGTCGCCGCGGTGCGGCTGCTGTACGCGGTGCCGGGGTGGAGCTTCATTCGCATGATGGACATGAAGGGCCGGGAGACCAAGTGCACGGTGCTGGTGCGCTTTGAGATTGGGGACGCGTAGGGAGGTGGTGATGTTGGGCAGGCTTCCATTGTCTAGTTATCCGTGTTGATGAGCAGCAGTACCTTGTGAATACGTTGAACGGGCCCGTACTTCTTTCTGGATGTTCAACCCGTAAGACAGAGTAACATCACCACGGCCACTCCCGGCAGCGCCTCCAGAAGGGCATCTCGGCCCGCAGCCCTCCAATTCTTCTCAGTCCCGCCCTCCTCACACACCCGGCACTCTCGTCCACATCGTGAGTTGCGGCACCCCCCCGGCGGCGGATGCCCTGGCTCTGAATTTCACAAGCAAGAGACTTCAGGGGTAAAGGAAAAGGGGCGAGGGAAAACGCACTTGACAGCCACCGCGTTGGGCGCAAGGCACACCGCCACCGCCATGGCAATCCACACCGCCGGGATCACGTCCCGGTCCCGAAAGCGCGTCGCCGCCGCAACGGCGCTGTACTCGACACGCGCGAACATGGCGCCCGCGTAAAGGTACGTGCGGCCCCATCGCGGCCGGGTCGACGAAGCGCCCGGAGAGGGGCCCCCCGCACGGGCAGGTGAGCGCACGTCTCGGCGACGGCGGCCACACGGGAGCGCCCCCCGGGGCAGGTAGCCCGGACGAGGCGCAGGGGCCCCGTCCTTGCGAGCAAGCGCCGTTGCCGATGGAGCCGCCGAGTGCCATGGGCTGGACGTGGGCGCGGCGGGTCTCGCCGTATTTGGCGGCGTTGGTGTTGCTGAGGATGCTGGGAGGAGTCTGTCGCGGTGATGGCGAGCGGAAGCGTCCTGCTTGGACTCGATGTCTGGTGATGGAGCCGTCGTGGTGGTTGAGCCGGTGCTCTGAACTGAAGCACTCGTCGATGACAATAGAACGCGGAGTCTCTCTTGCTCGGGCTCCGTCAGGTCGGTGTGCCGTTGCCGAGGGGTCTCTTCTCGCAAGTCAAGCCAGTGAAGTGTAGTCGAAAGGCGTCCCTCTGCCAATGATTCCACCCCAACTCCGGATGCTGTTTTCATCGTCAGCTTCAGCACTCGGCAACCGCGGCAAATCTTGACCAACGACCATCAACTCTGACATGTCACTCAATATCCCTTCTATCCATCTTCCCCAACTTCGACTAAACCGAAAGCGTGGCCCCTCCGTCACGCACGGCGGCAAGGCAGTTGCCCTGGGGAACCTCTTCCGCGCCAACGAGTGCAAGACGCCCCCTTGTCCGCTTCGACGCCGACCTCAACCGTAAACCACCAACCAAAAGTTGATGAGGTGAACCGATGGGAGCAGTCTAAGGCGCCGTCTGATGCGTGCCACACGCTCATGCTCGTCGGCCCCGACGCCCCGCCGCCGCATGACCCCAAGTTTGCCCTCTGGCGGCACTGGGTGCTCCCCGGGCTGCACCCGCCGCAGGGCGTGCACGGCGTTGTGGCCCAGACGAAGCCGGCGCTGACAGAGGCCACAGAGGACCTCGGACCGGGTCCGAGGGATGGGCATGTAGTAATCCCCGGCAGTCTCCCTGGTATCCTGTCCCTGTCATCTCAGCATTGCAGGTTGCGAGAGAATCGGCTGAACATGAGCCTCAGCCGCAACACCCATACCGACAAACCCAGCTCCAAGCCCCATCGCCATATCTTTCTCCTCTTCCGCGAGCCAGCCGCCATGGCCCTGTCCAAGGAACGCGGAAGAGGAGAAAGAGATGGCGATGGGGCTTGGAGCTGGGTGATGGCGAAGAGTTCGTGCAGAGGCGGTCCCCTGACGCCGCAGCCTCTGTGGCCAAGAACAAGCTGCGGCCTGTTGGCGTAAACTGGATGCTCGGGGCTGGCGATGGCCGGGAGGAGTAGTTGTGCCTGGGAAGCCCATCAGGACGAGGGCTATCGAGGTCTCGGCGCTGTCGTCATGGCTGCTACACTGCGACAGACGGACAGATAAGTAGAATTCCGAGGAAGCCAGGCATGACTTGCAGTCGTTCGTAGGAAGATGCTTCTGCCGAACCAGGGCCAGCTTGACACGGCCGCCATATATACGAGTATGCGTTAATGATGCGAGGTTGGCAATCTCTGGAACACGAACCAGGGCCATCGAGAGACCATCATCAGCCCCCACCGCAACTTATGGCGTCAACAAACACAACACAGATGCGACTATCCCTGCCCTCGGGCTTGCAAGACGGATGCCGGGAAATGGCCCAAAAACATGTATCCAGTCGTAGACTTCATGCCCGCTGTTTTCAAACTCATCTGCGCACACCCAAGAGCTCACAACACGCCGACCCCACGCTGCCACGGCTTCCAAGTGGCGCAATGGTCGCACTGGCGACACTCGGTGAGCTCAACAGGCTTGGCGCAAAGGTGAGGAGCTGGCTGGAGGACGACGCTGGCAGATGTGTGCCCCAAGACTGCACGTCCATGTCTTTGTTGCAAACCGCCGGTTCGCAGCACGTGGTCACGGGGATGGTGCAGCAAACTGCCACCCGATTGAGAGATGTCACTGGGAATATGTCATTGATGCAACCTCCAGTGGCTGCGGCATTGTATGTATCGAGGACATGGCCGACCACTTGGCAGGCGCAAACATTAGGAGGCATTGTTATAAGAGGTGTGGTTCGTCTCCTCGAGGCTTGGACAGGGTTTCCAAGACGGGCAAGTACAGCTGCTGGCTGCGGCCATGTGACACGGCAGACACCAAAAGGGCAACGCAAGGATTGGTCAGAGCTGAGGGGCCTTGGGCTTGATCGAATCACAGTTGACAGCTCGACCGCCAGCTAGGTTGAGCGCGGTAATACTTGGTCGTCGAGGCTGGCTGGCAAGTCGCACGACGTGCACGGAGAGCAGGCAGCACAAGGCGTCCTTCTGTCAGCAACGGGCCAGGATGGATGTGGCAAAAGATGCGGTCGGCAAACAACCGAAGGCGTTGGCAGCTCGCATGGCCGCCGGGATGATGACATGCGGCGGCGAGCAGTGCAACGCGCCGCTGAGCATCTGAGATGGCGGATAGAGGCAAGCACAACTGAGACTCTCCTCACACGAGGGCGACCGAGCGCAAGCCTCACGGCCCGTCGTGGCCGTCTAGAAGGCCAATCGAAGCCCCATCGGGTGAGTGGGGGACGGGACCCTAAACGGCTCTATGACAAGGTTGATAATACAATGTGGCTGGCAAGTCTGCTGGCGAGTAGTCGCGCCAGTTGAAGCCGTTGACGAAGTCGAGAGCCTGAGAGACCAGAGATGGACTCGACAAGTCATCAATACGAAGAGTCACTCCAGCCGACTCTACTGTCACCGTCTTGCCGCGTATGCGCGACGTCTGTGGCGTATCGCTGCCTCGCGGATTCGTTCACGTGCCTCGAGCGCAGCAACATGGGGGCCGAGCGAGACGGGCACGCTGCCTTGCCTGTTGTTTTAGCTCCGAGTTGAGGCGAGGTCGACAGTCACCCTCTGCGCGAGTAATATCAGCAGCAACAACCTCTGACCGATGATCAGCATCTCAGCCTCTGTTGCGGTGCGCCCAATGGGTGCAATGGGTGTGGACGGGTGCAGACGGGTGCGCTCGGCGGATGAAGCAGCGGCGCGGCTTGATGAGCATGACGGGCACGGCGCGCATCGCAATTCGAGCGCCATTCCTGGTGCTACTTGGCGCAGCGTACGGAGTACTCGTACCGTGTGTCGTGGGCAGTGGACGACTGTATGAATAATTAGAGCGGTATCCGTACTCATGCACGTTGGACGTGGAAGACGGCGAACCAGCAGGCGGCGGCAGCAGGCGGCAGCTCCCGCCCAGGCAGCGGCTCCTGCGTGACTCGCGGAGTCGCGGCTGTCCGCTTGGGCCACTTCGCGAGGACCGTTGACCACGGATCACGGCGGCGTCTGGGAGGCTGCCGATCCATGACATCAGGTGGGCCACGAGGGAGCCGACGGGGAGTGTCGGGTACGGGCGACTCGGGCCCCTGCCGCCTCGGTCTGCGAGGTTTCCTGTCTGGGCATGGCTGGCTCCTCTGGTCGGCTGGGGGTAGTCCGTAGGTAGGACGAGAGAAGCCGGGTCGAAGGACAGGAGACTGCGAGAGGAGTTGCGGCAGCGGGGCCACGGCAGAAGCGATTTCCTCATTTCCCCATGTCGTGTCGCCCATCTGGCAAGTTCCGCGTCGCCTATCGCGGGCCTGACTGCCTGCGTGTGTGTGGTGCTGCTGGCTCTGGTCGCACGGCGCTGGGGCACGAGACTGCCTGCCTGACATGATGCCGCCGTCGTCGCCTGTCGCGCGAGTACGAGCAGCCCAGCGCGGCGTTACGTACAGGTTTGCTCGTCGAACATGGGAGTACGGGTACCACCACTGGGTGGATCGCGAGCTGAGGCTGTCGTCGGGCCAGGTCGAGCGAGCGTCGCGTGGCATGGTGGACATGAAGGCCCGAGGAAATGACGAGGGCCTGCGAGGGGCCAGGTCGGCGTCGCGTGGCATGGCATGGACCTGGCTGTCAAGTCTGCCCGAGATGACTGGGTCACGCTACTTCTGGCGCGGCTTGGCGGAGGAGACGCATCGTCTGAGATGAGAACCTACCTACGAGTAGCAGCAGCGCACCTCGAGCAGCGACGGGAGCCCGCCTCGACGAGACAAGAGACAACAGTCCGCTGCTGGCTGGCAAACATCAAGAATGGATGCGAGCTAATGCACCCTGCACAAGCACAAGCAGCCGCCCGCCCTATCGCAACGGCTGCAGGGCGTAGCAGGTACGAGCACGGCTTGCAGCGCCCCCGGGGCCCGAACAGCCTCTAATTGGATCGGCTTCATCTTGGCCCAGCTTCATAACTCGGTCATGGTCTGCTCTATTAGTTCGAACAATAGACTCGCTCTTGTCTTATTTACTTTCTTTCTGCTACTTCAGCCTAGAATCATTATAGAATAAGTAAAAAATATTTCAATTTTTATATAATAATTAGACTTCGTCATAGCAGCATGCACGGTCCTCTTAAAAGCTCTGTATGTTTTCTAGCAGTTAGTACAAACATATCCCAGCAAGGTACATCATGGGTTTGACACGCGCCAGGCCATGGCCGCTGTCACTGGCGCGGCGGCGCGTGGCGGAAGTAGCGGTACTTTGGGACGCAAGTACGGACTACTTCGTACCTGGGTACCTAGGCGAGGTGGGGAAACGCACCGTGGCTGCGGCAGGGACTGCACGGTGCAGTGCGTCGTCCTGCTGCATGCAGGGGCCCAGCCGGGTCCGCCCAAGGTAAGGCAGGCAAGGCAAGGTATGGCGTCACAGGCGCTGATCGCTTCCTCCAGGGCCTGTGTTTGCCCGCCGCGTGCAGCCTGTGCACTCGAGGGCCTGCAGCGAGGCTGCCTCAGCGCCGTGTCCGGGCTGCTGGAGCGCTGGCGCCGGCGCGACCACCCGGCCTCGGCCGCCAGGGCCCTGGACCCCAGCTCGGAGCACCCGACCAGCCGGGAGTGCCTAGGTGCCCTGGAGTTGGGTTGTCGTCTCGAGACGGGGCCGCGGAAACAAGACGAGAGGAATGGAGCAGCAAGAGGCATTCCCGTCTGGCAGTGCTGGGCGGGCGGGCAGGCATCCTCACGGCAGCGCCAGAGCACAGAGCGCACCGCACACAGCACGCACAGGCCATCGTGACACAGTACGAATTCGCAGCCCCAGTGTTGCCCCCAGTGCCCTAGCGCCCATCGTAAAGGGTCCATCCTCCGCCCTGATCGTCAGTCCATGATGCGTCCAGCCATCCAGCCATGCATCCATCCCTCCGTCCGTCCGTCCGTCCATCCACCCACTTCATCCACCGCCAGTCCAGTGAATCAATCCCAGCATCGCGTTCCCTCCACTCCCCACTTTCGCTCTTACGAGTACACACGTACCGCCACAGACGACAGGCCGGGGACTGAAAATCATCTCCCACTCGGCCGCGTCCTTCTCCTCTTCTTCTTTGAACGCGCCAAATCTGCAGACGGATTTTCGACCAAGGACCACTGCATACTCGACCGTCTGCTGCAGCTCTGCGACTTGCTTCTTCCATTCGTTGTCCACGCGGTTCCTGGTCAAGCGCGTGCCCACCCTGTCGTCACTACAACACCACATCTCGACTCAGCTGCACACTCTCACCGACACGACACGCTCTGCGACGTCACGCTCTGCGACGTCACCCCTGGGTCCCTGAGCCGACTTCTTCCTTCCTCGCCAACATCGACCAGCAACGACGCTGCTCACCCTCTGTGTGGCCCTTGCTCGAATCCCATCCCATCGCGTGTCCATTGCGAGGGACCGCCGCCTTGGCCTCGCCCCTTCGGATTCTTCATTTTGCCGCCTTCTTCCGGCTATAGTCTCCCCTCTTACTTCCAACGCAGCCAGTCTCGGTGCTGAGCTACACTCATCCATTCCTGGCACGTCGGGCCCGTTCCGTCGTAAGTCGCCTCCCCTTTTCTCCCTTGAACGACGACGACAACCACCACCACCACTGTCGGAGTCGACCGCCACTTCCACGGCACCGCTTCCGCTACTTGGACGCTTCCCGAACGGCGGTAACGGCTCTCCGAACTGTGTGACGGAGGATCTTGAGACGCTTAGACCCACTCGACGACTTTACCCTCGACTTCACCCTCGACTTCGCCCAGGCTCTCCCCGTTGCCGACCAGCTCCACTGTTCACCACTTCCTCTACTCTTTGTTGAGCCGCAGTCTTGGCGAGATACCGCAACATGTCGGACCATCAGGATACCCAGTCGGTGGGCTCCAACGCAGACACCAACACAATGCAGCGCTCCGACTCGTCCGCCTCCACCACCCCCTCCGATAACAACGAGCCCATGATCCACCAGCCCATTCCTACGCGACCTCGATTGCCCAGCCGCAAGAGCAGCGGGCCCCTGGTGGTGCCGCGCGACAGCTCTGCGGTCGGGCCCGTGGAGGCTCACTTTGGCCAAGACGATGTCCGGGCCATGAGCCCCAGGAGGACGAGCGAGGACATTGACAAGATGGGCAAGGAGGCAAGGGAAGAGCTGCGCAGGTGAGAATTCCTCGACGTCATGGCGGTTGCTGGCGGAAGCTAACCCCGTGGCAGACATGCGAAAGCCCTCCAAGAGTCCCTCATCACCATCTTCAACCGCATCGAGGCGGTCCGCGAGGAGCACGACAAGCTCGACAACAACAACAAGTTTCTGCAAAAGTACATTGGCGACCTCATGAGCACCACCAAGATCACCGCGTCGGGCAGCCGGGGCAAGAAGTGAATGTGGCAGCGAGCAGGCGCCTGCACACACACACACCATTAATGATACCCTCTTAAACAAAACGACAGCGCTTTCGCATTGAATCAAGGCGACGGCTTAGCAAGCTCTGTACCCACGATGCCAGACACTCGGCAGCCCTCGGCATTGGATCCTCGGCATCGTACTGGTCACAAGGTGGCATGATACCCGAACGTTTGGCGCAAATGATTGAAGCATCCCGCACATGGAGCCCGCTACCGGCGCAGGCCAACCCTATTACACGACACTTGCATTCAATGTACACTACCACTTACTACCCCTACTGCCCTTCTCGGCGACGTTTATTTTCACCGCCTCACCTCGCGTTATTGTTTTGCAAGGCGAGCGAGCGGATCCGTGGCGACACAGGCGCAGCACGCGGTCTCGGCTCTTCCTCTCGAGGCGCCGCAGACCTCTTGACGACATTGTTTCAACCCCATACACCGGCAGGTCTGCCGGTGCGCATATCACTAGGCGTTCATTGGAGGGAGTTGGTGGGAACGTTTTGCATTGGCAACTGTAGAGACAGCCGAGGAGGTCGCGACAGGACGAGTGGGAGCATAAAAGGCGGCTGGGGGCATCGAGCATAGGGCTTACAGCAGCATGGGGTGCTTTGGCGGGGATGCGCCGTGAGGGTTGCAAAAGCAAAAGCATTCAATACCATTGGACTTTGACACGATTTGACTTGTGCCGATGTGTGACCGAGGTTGGCGAAGCAGTTGATGGCTGGCCTTGGCTCGGTTCCTCAGACGCCGTTCCGCTCCCAACCAGAGTGCTCCGGTCCGCAGTGTACGTGAAGGCGTTCCGGCGAGAGTCTACACGGGCATCGGGTGGCTGTTTGCACCACTTGTTGGTTCGAGAGGGACGTGCTCTTGCCAAGCGTGGAGCTGCCAGCAACAGGGGCAATAGTCTGATGGATGGGACTCGTCTCGTCTCCTCCCTCCATCCACGGCCTCTACGAGTACGTAATGCCGTATTCGCCGTTCACGATGCGCTGTCGGGACAACACCTCGTGCAGCAGGTCCTCGCCAAACGCCCGTCGACACCTGACGTGCCATGACGGCCCAACGAACTGGCACCGCGTCTCTCTCTGTCCATGTCGGCAGCACGCACGCGGAGGACTGGACTCGAGCGAGGGAGTGTGTCATGTGCGAGGCGGCCCGGATGCTCCCACATGTCACCGACGTTGCACAAGGCGCGCCCCCCCCCCTTCCCCCACCTGTCAGGAAGGCGGGTGGTTTGCGAAGACGACGGATTAGGGCATCGTGTCTGGGGTGGTCCCGGGCGCGCGGCGGGTGGCGTCTGCAGGGTCGCCGAGGAGGGCAGGGTTCGGGCGGTGGGAGGGTTTTGGTGTACGGGACGCGGCGGCTGGCTCGCGAGCGTTGTAGGTGTATCCGTGCTGGGCTCCTGTATGTGTTTCAAGAATGTTGCAACTGAGCTGCACGCGGAGTCGTCGTTTCCATGCCGAGACCTCCCCGGCATTATCACCACAACTCACCCGTTGCATCATGCAGCACCAAGCGCATGCGGCCCCGTTGGGCTTCTTTGTTTCCTTGCACGACGCCGATGCTCTTTTCCCGCTTACGCAGAGCGCGAGGCGTTCGTCAGCGCGCGCGCCTTGCGAGCCATGTACGTCGCTTAGACCCCCCTGTTGGCAGTATGAGAGGCGGCACGTTGGGTACCAACGGGCAGGTTTTCGCGCGAGAAAACATGAGAGAAACTCGCGAGGAGACGAGGTTTCCAGATGATGCGCCTGGGCGGTGCCATTCGTTCCAGGCTGTCGTCAGCCGCCGACGGGGGCGGCGCCGCCAGCTCATGCCGCATGTTCCCCCATCACGAGCCGAGGTTCGTATCCTAGAGACAGAAGAATCAAACGGGAGGAGAGAGAAGCTCCCCACCCGCCCCCGGGCAGCAGCGCCGCGAGCATGCCCGTTTCCTCGACGCCCTGCGGGCCAGCACGCGTCCTTGTCCGCTTGACGTTCACAAGAGCCGTGCCCACCAAGTCGGCGCTTCTCCTCCGTGTACGCTTCGCGGCGCAGCGTGCGAAGCGCAACGTACGCGTCAGGGCGTAGCCACGTTCGTGGAAGTCTGTTTTGTGATTTTTTAATCTACTCGGGCTGAAAACAGCGAGACTCGCGCGGCTCATGGTCGTCCATTTCCTCAACGACCCAATATCCGGCGGCTTGTCGCAGATGCCACCGCGTCGTGTGACGACGGCTCCGGTGCATCGATGGCTCGCCAGAACATCGATCCGGGATAGCCGCGACTCAATTCCTTTGCTCCTGGAGCTGATTCCTCTTGCCAACGGCTGTACACAGAGGATGGAACTGCCAGAAGGAAATCCTTGAGCCGGGGCCCCCAGATTATCCGCGCCCATCTACTGGCCGCCTCGTAAACCATCCGTTGGCGCTGATGTCGGCCTCGTCCATGTGCGGCTTTCGGTCGAGCGGCGTCAAGTTCCCGCCGTAGAGAGAAATATGCAGGCGTCTCGACGCTGGGCAAGCTGCGCAGCAAGCCGTCAAAGGGCGACGTGTCCGGCCGATCCGCGAGCGCTTCCCGCCGCATGCAGTACTGAATCTCTACGAATCTGAGAGACGCCAGTCGTTGCGGCAGGATAAGCCGAGGAATGTAGCGGAGAGCGTGCGTCCAATCATCAATCTTGAAAATGGTGCTGCTGTAGAGTACGTCGACGGCCTCGGCATACCGTGGCAGCAAGTCACGGTGTTGGCGTGCTGTAACAAGCAACATCCACGCCTCCACGTAGAAGCGTCTGGGGCCAAAGCAAGTTCAGTACTTATGCTTGTCGGCATGACACGAGCCAACCCATGACGCCCAACGAGACACTTGGCAGGCATCTCTGCCGGCATGAGACACGGGGTCTCGTATATGCGCCTGGCAAAGCTCGAGGACAAGGTGCTGCAATCCACCATCTCCAAAGGCGGCCATGAGCATTTTCTTGCGAATCTCTGCAGGAAACCCGAAACAGGGCCCATTGCACCGGATCCAGCGGCTGCCCTCGCCATGTGGCCGGGACCGAAGCGGTGACGTTGAACTTGTCGGCGGCGTCATGGGTCGAGGGCGTGAGAACAGACCTCTATCGCTGTTTTCCTGCTGTTCTGGGCGTCTTGTACGTCTTGTTGGCGTTTAGCCGTGGGCGATGGATCCAATCAGACAGCTTGTTTGTCATGTCGAGTGACGTTATGGATGGACTGCAAGTATTCGGCCAACGACAGGGGGGGTTGCCCAACTATCAAGCACACTCTTGGTCACGGACTCGCCATGACTAATGCCACCCGGTCTTGAGTCTTGACGACCACCGTCCCCCGACGACCCGCAGACGCGGACTCGGTACCCTCGCTTCCATAGTCGGAATATAAAACAAGCAAGGACGATGTGAACATAAGGCGTCCACGAGAGGTTCGCCGTAATCGTCGAACATGATGTATTTGTGTGGTCAACACGTCTCTGTCGTCGCGACTTTTGTAGTGCCGCCAACCACACAGTCTTCGTCAACCTCATCATCCTCGCAGGAACCCAGTCTCCTATACACATCAGCCTCACGCAACCACCCTCCCCCCACGCCTCCCCATCCCCTCACTCTCAATCACCAACGGCCCGCCCCCCGGCCCGCTCGCATCTAGGCTCACCGTCACGCCCTTCCTCTCGCTCACCACGCGCACCGTCTCCCCCAGGTTCCGCCAGTCCACCTCGCATGCCTGCTTCGCCTCCTCGCCCCCATTGCCCGTCACAATCTCCCTGATTTCGACCGCCGGGTACGGCAGCCAGCCCTCGCGCTGCGGGATCAGGATCAGCGGGATCTCGGCCTCGGTCTCGGGCGTCGACGACGTCACGGTCGATGCCGACGGGGACGACCAGGGGATGACAAAGCGGCCCTTTCGGCGGCCGCCGAGGAGCCACGCGTCCGCCGGCGCCGTGACCTCGTAGCTAAACTCCTGCTCATCCCGCTGCGCCACGTCCGTGTCCCATGCCCGTGTCCACCGCAGGTGCAACGTCGCCGGCAGCATCTGGTTCACGCACACGGTTGGCGTTGCGCCAGCCGAGTCTTCAAGCGGGCTGGCAACAGGAGCCTGCAAGCGCATGTCCGCAGTGTGCACCACCGACAGTGCCGGAATCTCGACGGGGATGAGGATCGAGCATGGCTCGGCCACCGAGCACGTCGGAATGGCTATCCGCGGGTGATTCTTTTGCCACGAGTCGAGGTACTCCGACAGCTTGGTCGAAGCAGTGTAGCCGGACCCCGGTACCGCGCCCAGCCCATGAAAGAGCCGCTCCCATTGAACGCCTTCCAAGAACGCCGTCGTCATTTCTCCCAGCAGTACGGCTCGCTCGAGGTCTTGCACCTGCAGCCCCTTCCTCACCTCGCTCAACACGTGGCCCTCTACCAGCGTAGAGTACTGTTGCAACGGCGTCTGTCCTAGGCCTTCCTTGACAGACGCCGTTATCAGCTCCTCAACCTCGGTCTGAAGGACACTGTAATGCAGCTTCAGGTACATGGTCTTTCCGGATCGCTTCCCCGCCTTGGACCCGGCCTTTCTCTTCACCTTGTACAGCAAGCCTGCAGGCTGCTTCGGGAAGACGGTAATCGGATTTGCGGGCGGGACGCCAAAGGACGACTCAAAGAGGTCAGACTCCAGCAGGTCGCTCTTGTACAGGCGCAACGGACTCGAGCTTGCCGTAGACACGTTGAACCGCGAGAACAAGGCCTGGTGCTTGAATACGTCCTGGACATTGACGCCGAGAGCCAGCGATACGGGCACTGTCAACGATTTGGCGAGGTAAAATGTCTCATCCGACTCCGTGACGTACGTGACCTCGAGCTTGGCTAGCACATCCGCGAGATCCTGCTCGACAGAGTATGGAAAGCGCAACGTCACGGACGTTCCCTCAGCCATGGAGCCAAAGAAGAACGCCCCAGACTCGGGCGGTTTGGCAAACTCCATGGACGAACCCACAAACTTGGCCTCAGTCGTCAACAGCCGGAGACCACCCGTGGCAGGCCTCACGCGGACCTCGCAGCTCCTCAACAGATTCCATCCCGTAAAGAGCTCCAGGTCCAGCGAGTTGTTCTTGTCCAGGCAAATGTGCTTCGTCGCGCTCAAGCGGGCGTCAAGCGCGCCGGTACGCTGGAACAATGTGACGTCCGAGTCCTTGAATATGTCCGTCGTTCTTGATGCTGGCTGATTCACATCCCGCTCGTAGTGGAGGAGCATGTTGCTCGATAACAGTCCAAGATGGCTAATTCTGTATTTTCCGGCGACAACAGACTGCCGTTTGTTAGCTGTGTTCACCATCCCACACGCCGGTCACTTACCTTGCAATCCACCGTAATGCTGTTCTTGCCCGGAACCAGCACAAGTTGCCCCTTTTTCTCAAACACGACGTCTCTGCACGGCCCTCCATTGGTGCATGTTATTTTTATCTTGGCGGCATCGAGCGTGATCTCCTCGGGCAGCAAGCTGTGCAGCGTAATGGTCAGGGAGCAGCTATCACGCCTGTCGTGGTACTGAGGTGCTCCGGCCAGCTGGATATTCGTGAAAAAGTTTGCCAGCGGGACCTTGACTTCCGTCGATAGTGTCTCTGCAAGGCTAAAGAGCTTCCCAACGACCCCCTGGAGCGGCGACATGTCCGGAACGGCCGCCCTCCGGCTTCTCAAGAGCACTGCCGACCTTTCCTGCAACCGCTCCCTCTCGGCCGCACACGCCTTTGTGAGGAGCTTGAGAGCCACGCGCACGTAGTCGCCCTTGGACTGCAGCTCGCTCAGGCACTGCGAGTACATGACTAGCATCGACAGCTCCAACAAGCTCCAGCCGCTTTCGCCAAAGAACGGCGTTGTCTGGGAAAAGTAGTCCCCCGCAACCCTGTACTCTTTCATATGGACTTTGAGAACGGCCAGGTCCGCCAGGCAAGTATGGACAGCGTTGTCGTGGTTCGCTACTGTGTAATGCCGCAAGGCCTTGTCGGTCAGAATCTCATACAGCCGATAGAAATCGTCGGTGTTGTCTGTCGCGGTGCGTAGAATTTGGCTCTCGACACCAGCCGTGGACGGCGAAGCAGCTTGCGAGGCGGATTCCTTGCCAGAGGCGGGAGCGTCATCGAGGCTAACCTCGTCCATGTCATCAACGCCGAGTTCGCCAACTATCGGAGCCTCGTCCCAGCCGTTGGACCAGCCACGTTTCTTCCCCAAGCCATCCAGGATGCTTCTCGACAGCATATAAAGCTCGGCTCGCCGCGCAGACAGTGCCTCCAGCCCAACTTTCAGGAACTTGGAGTGTTGCGCTTCCGTGTCGGAGACGCTCGCTCGTCGGCCAGGTCCCGGAAAGACCCCGGGGCTCAGCGGGGGGCGGGGCGAAGGCTGCGCATGAAGGGACGAGCTTCGAGCGGGGTGCATCATGGTCTTTGGCTCTGGTATTGACGACTTGGGTTCGTGGCCGTCTCCAGGCGTCATGGTGGTGGGCGGAATCGGCAGTGCCCTGGTCGATGTCTGGGCCAAGATCTGCTGGGCGACGGAGAATGAAAACGAAGACACGAGGTTGTCCACTGCCTCCAACAACACGGGGTTGAAATTCGACGACGCTGGTTTCGTTTTATCCGTATCTGCCTCGGCCGTCATTGCCGAAACCACGTCCTGGCGCATGACCTGCGATATGGAAGGGATAAACTCCAATGTCCGCTTGCATATCTCAGCCAACATGCTCAAATTCTCGGGCTCGTCGCCGTGGCTAGAAGGCGGCGCCAACGGAGCAACCCCGTGCAGGATGGAGTCTTGCTGGTCCCTCAGCTTCACCATCAGCTCCTCGCGTGTGGACCAGGCGTTGCCCAATCTCAGCAGGAGGGAGATTTGCCGGGCGAAGATGTAGCACCGGAAGTCAAACACAGACACCTTGTTTGCCAGTATCATGTCGCGGTACGCCTTTTTGGTCGAGCTAATCAGGAGGTCGTCGGACTGGTCCTTGGCAGATTCCTTGGATTGCAAATCTTCCGCCTCACCGTCGCCGTCTTCTCCAGACGCCTCCGCCAGCGCCTTTGCGGCGACCTTTTTGAGCTCCTCTGTATAGCTGAGCATTGCGCCGCCGTGACTCTCCGGAGCCCCAGTCGCAGCCTGCTCATGGGTCACAGAGTCCAAACCCACGCTGAGTTCGTCATACCCGACCAAGGCGTCTTCTACCAGGCCTACACTCTCGAACCCCCTCGCGAGGCCTTCCTTGAGGATGAAAAAGGTGCAAAAATTCCAACCCGGCAAGCTCCGCTGGGCGTCCCTTTCCTTGATGTCCTCTTCGTATTGGGTCACCCTCTGGTCAAACGAGCTGAGGATCAGGCTCTTGAACTTTCCCACCAGGTCGTTCCACGCGTTTTCTGCATCCTGGTCCGTCTCCGAGTAGCCCGACGGCACGGCGGGGACGACTCGGGGGAGCACGTCGTACGGCAGATCGTTGATGCCGATCCGGATCTGCGTAACGCGGTCCGGGGCGCCTTTGGTCGACGAGTTGAAGTCGGAGCGAAACTTTTCCATCAACGGTGTCGATCCCGTCCGCCATCGGGACGAGCCCTTGTCCGGGGTGCTGCCGTCGGTCTTGCTGCTCCCACTCCTGGGCTGCGTCGCCGCCACCGTGTTGGGAATGACCACATGCACAATCAACCACTCGAAGGCGTCGTGCTTCTCCTGGTTGCTGCCCTTTTTGGAGCTCGACGGCGGCGTGTGCGTCTTTATCCACTCGCGCACCTCGGAGCGGACGGTGCTCTTGTATGAATCGTTGTCGTCGCATCGGACGAGGAGGACCTTCAGGTACGGCGTGCGGCGCAGTCCGGGGATCTGGTGGCGGCGCGGGCTGCCTGCGGCCTTCGAGGGAAGCGATTGCGTGTCGACGGTCTCGGTCGAGCCAGCGTGGCCGCCAACCTGCTGCGTCTGGAACCCATCGTCGCGCGACGTGCTCGACGTGCTCTCGGACGCGCGAAGGGTCGGCGCAGGTGGTGCAGCCGAGGTGTCGGTTCCGCCCTGGACCAGCTCGACATGTAGAGTATCAATGGACCGCAGCGGACCAGCATGGGACTGCCAATGGAGATTTCGGAGCGGCAAACGGGGGACTAGCCCTGGGGAGAGCAGCTTGTAGACATTGTGAGGATCGAAGTACTCGACTGCGACGGGGTGTCAGTGGATGAGCTGTCGGGCTCGGGTGCTGGTGCTGCTTTACTCACCGGTCACCTTTGACGTCGAAGACTGCTGTTCCATGGCAAACACCGCGCCTCTGCCATTGGCATCGCTGCGCTCTGTGCTGCTCTTGTGTTGATGTCAGATGTGTAAGGAGGTGGTGTCGCGGGTTGCAACAAAGCTGGCAGCTCGATCGCGGATGGGCCCCTGGTTGCGGTCAGGAGCGCGAACGGAGCCGCTATTCTCCGGGGTCCAAGGGCGGTGAGGGCGCTGAAGCAGCTGTGACGCCACCCCCCGTGGGACTGTTTGGCGGTAAGGCGGGGTGTGGCAGAAACATTCGAGGGCGGGGGCATCACGATTCGCTTCACGACGTTGAATTCGTCAACGGTGCGCGCCCAGCCTCCAGCTTCCATCGCCACAATGTCTACCCTCCAGGCCGTCAAGTACTCCCGGGGCAAGCTGGAGGTCCTCGACCAGCTCCGCCTGCCCCACGAGTTCCACTACGACACCGTCGCGACCCGCGCAGAGGCCTTTGACAGCATCGCCACGATGCGCGTCCGCGGCGCCCCGGCCATTGCCATCGTCGCCAGCCTCGGCCTCGCCGTCGAGCTGCACAACGGCCCCGTCCCGGGCAGCTCGGCACAGGAGACCGTCGCGCACATCGACGAGGCGCTGGACTACCTCAAGACGAGCCGCCCAACCGCCGTCGACCTCACCAACGCCATCAACCAGCTCAAGGCGCGGATACGAGCCAGCGGCGACAGCAAGGCGTCCGTCGTCGAGGGCTTCATCGACGAGGCGGAGACGATTTTCGAAAAGGACCTCCAGACGAACCTGGCCATTGGCGACTTTGGTGCAGAGTGGCTGCGCGCGCAGGTCGGCGCCTCGTCCGACGCGACCGTCTCCGTCCTGACGCACTGCAACACGGGCTCGCTCGCCACGTCCGGCCACGGCACCGCGCTGGGCATCATCCGCACCCTCCGGTCCAAGGGCCTGCTGCGCCACGCGTTCTGCACCGAGACGCGGCCGTACAACCAGGGCAGCCGGCTGACGGCCTTTGAGCTGGTCTACGAGGGCATCCCCAGCACGCTCATGACCGATTCCATGGCCGCCTCGCTCTTCCGCACGCGCGGGGCCGAGATGAACATTGCCGCCGTCATCGTCGGCGCCGACCGCGTCGTCCGCAACGGCGACACGGCCAACAAGATTGGCACGTACCAGCTCGCCGTGCTGGCCCGGCACCACGGCATCAAGTTCATCGTCGCCGCGCCGACGACGAGCATCGACCTCGAGACGGAGACGGGCGACGGCATCAAGATCGAGGAGCGCAAGCCGCAGGAGCTGACCCAAATCACCGGCGCCGTCATCAAGCCCGACGGCAGCGTCGACGAGAGCACCAAGGTGCGCGTCGCGACGGCGGATCAACGCGTCGGCGTCTGGAACCCGGCCTTTGACGTCACGCCGGCGGAGCTCATCGATGCCGTCGTGACGGAAAAGGGCGCCGTCGAAAAGGGCGCAGACGGCAGCTTTGACTTTTCCAAGCTGATGCCAGAGAGGTGGGCAAAGGTCGTGGGCGGTGCATCGTGAGACTGCGCCGTGAGCGCAAAAATTCTGGACATTAGAGCGACAGGCGCTATTCTATTAGACTATTTGGGCATTACATCTTCAACCAAGTGTGCTTTGAAGCGCAGACATGCATTCAACATGGCCTCATTGCTTCAGAGCATGCAGAATCAGCTTCTGGTACCCCTCGACGGCGGTCTCTAGGTCGCCGACTGTGAGGTTCTCCCGCGCGCCGTGCGCGACGAGAATGGTGCCTGGGCCGTAGAGATATCTGGTGTGGTCGCCCTTGAGGATGGGAATGTCGGTTCCGTAGTTGACCACGACGGTCTCGAAATCTGTGCCTTGTTAGCGAACCCAGTTCTCTCATAACGACTCGGACACATGGCGAGGTCGACTGGGATAGGGCCTTACCAGGCACGTTGCAGTTGGTCTCGACGGAACCATAGCCATGGGTGCAGTCAAACGTAAACGCCTCGTCGTCAATGTCGTCGAAAATGGCCTGCATCTTGCGCCGCACAATCTTGGCGCCCTCTGCCTCTGGCCCGATGGCGACCCGCGCGGCCATCTTGACAAAGGCGTGCTCGGGAATGACGTTGGCCGCGACGCCGCCCTCGAAGCGGCCGACGTTGACCGTCGTGTTGCCAAACAGCTCCGTGCTACCGAGGTCCGCGTCGAGGATGCGGGCCATGGCGCGCACCATGAGCTCGTTGGCCGACTTGCCGAGCCACGGGTAGCCGCTGTGGCCGGGCAGGCCGCGCGCCGTCACGTCGCAGAAGAGGCCGCCCTTGTGGCCGCACGCGAGCTTGTTCTCCGTCGGCTCGCCGAAGATGACGGCGTCGAAGCGCGGCGGGGGGTCCATGCCGGCCAGGGAGTCGCTAAAGGCCCGCATGCCGTCGCCCGAGACCTCCTCGCCGACGACGAACAGCAGCATCACGTCCTCGCCGTTGACGGCCTCGGCGGCAAGCAGCCGGTCCAGGGCCACGACCATGGCGGCGACGGAGCCCTTGGCGTCGACCGACCCGCGGCCCTTGATGACGGTGTCCTTGGTAACCGCGCCGTGCTCGATGCCGTAGGGGATGTGCGGTGGCACCACGTCCATGTGGCTCGACACGACGACCCTGGGGTTGGGCCGTTGCCCGCCGTGCCAGGCCAAGACGTTGAAGCGCTCCCTGCCCTCGGGGGTGCCGCCCCTCGGCGCCACGAATTGGAGGTCTGCCGTGTATCCCTTCGTGGTGAGGTAGTCGACCAGAAAGGCGCCGACTTCGTTTTCGTTGCCAGTGATGGACTCGATGGAGACCAGCGACTTGTGCAGGCCGAGGAGCTCCTCACGGTACGCGGGAGCGTCTGCCGACCGTTGCGGACGCGACAGGTTAGACAGCGGCCGCTGCTCCGCGCAGAGCGCCCATGGGGCCAGCGCGAGTGCCGCCGCAATTGATGCTGACCGCATTGTTTCTGTGTTGCTGGCTGCAAGATCCTCGCTCGCGCGCTATGAGATGCGGTGATGTCGGATGAAAGCTCGCTCGACAAGGTCAACAACCCGTGCAATACACCGGTGACTGGGGGAGCGCGCGCCGCCGCCACGTGACCCGCATTGCAACGCTGCCGCCGACATGGACATGTCCTGCTCTTGGGAGCAGAGAATAATAGCAATTGGTGTCTTTATCAAGAGCGGCAGTCATTATGTCGGGCGCAGTTCTCGGGGCGGAAGACTGAAGCGTGCGGACATGACCAGTGCCGAGACTCTTCCGCCATCCGCCGCCTCGGCCGAGTCCAATCAGCAATACGAAGATCCGTCGTACCGGCGGGAAAATGTCTCCGGCAAGTACGGTTGACTATAACTACTAAGTGCAATAACTCCTTTTTTATACATAGTACGGGCACCCTAGCGTGTATAGGCAACAAGCATAACTCCCACACTATGCATTAGAACGGAATTTTACAGCGCTCTTGGCCTTTACTAACGCAGGCATCGCCGCCAAAGGTATAATAGGTATCATAGGTTTCACAGTACGCAAGCACGAGGCATCGCAGGCACGGACGCAATGTAGGTAGGGTGTAGCATTTAGGACCAGTGGGCTTTCATGGGCGCCCTACTAAAAAGGCCATGGGCTTTTCTGGGCGCCCACGCTTACTCAACACGTCACATGAGGCATTAGCTGAAGAAATGATAGCCTTTGAATTATGGTGAGGATCAATTCTGGGAGGATTAGGAGTGACCACCATGATGGGTGCGGACCCGTGGGTTGCAACATGACCGTTTTCGGCTTGTTCTTGTCCGAGCCGCTGTCTCAGGGCATCCCCTAAAGTCACACAGCCCCCGACGATGGTAGAAGCGAGAAACACCTCACATGTCATGTCTTTCTTTGTTGTTGATGACGCACAGCGGGGGAGACTGTTCGCTGGGCCATCTTGACACCCATTGATATTGGAATCTTGCGCGGACAGCAAAGGATGCCGCAGAGTGCAGAAATGGGCGACCGGGCACCCTGGCAAAGCATCCAAATAGCAGAGCTTCTCGCCGCAATACTTCCAAACAGACACATCCTCCAAAGACGTCTCCGGACAAACGATGGGAGAGGCTGGAAGCTTTCGTCCCTGGCCCCGCTGTCCCCCATAGGAACATGATTCAGCCTATGGCTTCTTCCATGGAGAGCGTGACTTGGTTGAGGGTCTGTTACCACCAACAGCTGTCCCTTCGTCATCGTAAACGATTATGCATGAAATTGAGGCGTGTGATCCGGGAGAGCAATGCTGGCAGGTTGGCACGCAAGTTCGAAGCCAGACCACTTTCATTGATTCCCAACATTTGAAACATGGCGAGAGGCGTGGAAATTGGAGTGGCCTTTGCCATTTGGTTGACATCGATTCGAGGCTGGGATCCCCCAGAGTTCCAGTCCGACAATGCCAAGGCTGATGAGTTGGGCCGTTGGGGGCGGAACTCCATGCCTAGTTACGGGGAAGGGACTCGAGGGAGCATGGAACACGACTGGAACGCGCCTGCGCCGTAGTGCAAAACCGGCTGTTCCTGAGGAGATGCCCCGCTCGGGCATAACTTGGGAAGGGCGGAGCCTATCTGTTGAGTCAAGTTTCGCATTTCTTAATGCGGACCCCGGCTCAAGGGACAAAAGCGGGAGGGAGACGCGAAGTGTGGCGTTGGAGATGGATGCAAAGGGTCTTTCGTTTGCAGCAAATCAGCCAAGCAACGACTTTATCATCGACAATTGACCTTGTTTTCCCCCTCCAGTCACCTTGTAGGGCTGGGTTCCTCGTGCCTCTTTCTTCCCCTTGTGACCTTGTAATATGATGTTCACTCCACTTTGTGGATTGAACTTTCTATGAGGTCTCCCGTCACGCTCAAGGGACGATGCTTTGGGTGTGTTCTCTCACGCTCAACAAACCACGTTCATCGGAACCGGAAAACGCATGCGTAAATGACATGGAGCAATCTCATGATTTTCGTATGCATTAGGAACCATCCGGGATGGTAGCTATGATAATTAGAATTGTCCATAAAAGGAGGACGATTTCCGGCGGAGGCGAGCTCAGGTAGTCGGACTTTTGGACACACAATTCACCGGATTCACAATCAATTCAAAGCAAGACCACCATTCCAATCCTCCATCTCTTGTCCTCTTGTCCCATTATTCTTACCTATCCTGCCCTTACCTATCCTGCATTTTCCTGCTCGCATTTGATCAACATCGCGACCCAGCACGGGTAGCTTCATGCCAGACCTTTTCTTGACATCAAGGGTCCCAATATAAAGGAAACGGTTTATCCAGGCCGTTACGATGTGAGTCATATCGCATCCCAAGTCAACAGCTCAATTTTCTCATCACCGACGATAGATTCCGTCGACCCGGTCTTTGGCCATCTCAGCTTCTGCCACACTCATTGAGTCTTTCGTCGTTGCCAGCAACAGTCGACGGGACATCTTCCGATATGGCACCCATCCGTCGTGTTTTCGGTGGCATTTTGGCTGCCGCGGCATTTCTCAACCAGCTCGTCCATGTTCAGGCTCAGCCCAATGCTGAATTGTCGACATCGATGGACCCAATTGTTACACGAGATGACAGCCAAGATGGCTCGTGTCCTCGACCATTTTATGCCATCGCACACCGATGCAATATGGACTATAGCATCAAGGACGCCATAAGGAATGGCGCCAACGCCTTCGAAATAGATATGACTGCCTGGTCGACCGGGTGGTTTGCGGATCATGGCGGAACGCTCGCCACCAAGGGTGATGACGCAGAGAAGATATTCCGGACGATCGCAGACGAGCGCCTAGCTGGCAGGAATGTCATCTTTGTCTGGCTAGACTTGAAGAACCCGGACTGGGGCGATGGCTCTAATCCTACAACCAGCATTGAAGGCCTAAGAGACCTGGCTCGAAAATTTCTGGAGCCCATTGGAGTGAGGGTGCTCTACGGCTTCTACAGTTATCAGATTGACAGGAGGGCTTACAATGTCATCTCGGCTGGATTGAACGACAACGAGGCCATTAACTTCGACGGAAACGCGGAATTTGTTCAACAAAAATTCGCGGCAAACGGCCCCCCTGTCGTCAAGCAGCGCGTTATGTCTGACGGTCTTACCTGGTGGCGCGGCCCTGACCACTGCACGGCTGACGGCGGCATTTGCATGCAGCTCCGCAAGGGCGCTGATTCGAAGTCCTTTAATAAGGTTTTCGGATGGACTATTACCAAAGATGACGCCGCCCAGGCAATCCAGATGATGAGCGACTCCGATGTTGATGGTCTCATCTATGGGTTTGCCTCGACGTCTTACTATGATCATGAGGATAGCCGCGAGGCTCTGAGTTTTATTACGAACTGGCTTGATCAGAACAAGGATAAGCGCTACCTTGCTACCGTTAACGACCCGCCATGGTGAACACGAAACAAGGCGCAACTGAACTAGTTGCCACTGCTTCAACTGGAGTTGGCCATTCGCTCCCGAACTGGGGACAGGCAGGTATCAAAGTGAATGCAAATGTTTACCTGGGAACTTAAAGCTGCTATATAGGACATGTTCAACCAATGGCCCTACAAAGACTGGTACATAAGCTATTAATATTCAAACACATCCTTTTGCTTTAGCCTTATAGACACACACATTTCGCCTATTGACGAGTCTGGGCTGGGTCTCTTGCTGTGAGAAGTGAGCGGCGGTGCGTAGTAGCTGGTTTGGTGTGGATGCTCTGTGATGCGTCCTTGGTAAGGAGACAAGGTATGTATTAGTACCCATCGAGAGAGGGAGGTGTGATGGGAGCTCCTTTAATTTGGGGCGTTATTGGGGCCCGTAGGGTAGGGGGTTTGCAGTCCTTGTTTTTGACGAGGGCGAAGTCATGAACGAAGTCAGGTCTTCCTAAACTAAGGCGATAGAGCGGAGTCAAGTGAGTGTTTCGCGATGCTACACATGGTGTCTTCTGGTTGAGTCTTGACTCCCACAGAGTGTTGCTGAGCTGTGAAAATGTGAAGGATCTATAGATGCGTGTTGAAAGCTCGAGAGCTCACATACGATTTCCAATCCAGCCCCGGCGAGTCCGATTCGGATTGTTGTGAGATGCATCTCCAATAACATCCCTGGAGAAGCAAGCCAGCGAGTGACGACGATTCCATCCACACGCTTCACCCCTCCATGACGCAGATGAGCCCTACACCCTTCATGCAACTGCATACCTTTCACATCAGTGGCACCATGATCTAACATAGTATTTGGCTACGTCGTAGTCCAGCTCCTAGCGCACTTCCTTGTCTGGATGTCCAGTCTAGAAGCGTTGTTCCTAGATGGCCGCTCTGTCTGGGCCAACTGGGATGTGGAGGAACTGACGACGCAGGCAGAGGCCATTCATCAAAGACAGCAAATGACGAGCGGCATCAATGGCTGGCCATATCCTCATATGGGCTGATATGCTCTGAGGATTTGCCTTGGGCCTGGAAACCAGAGGACGTGGCTTGTCACTGACGTGGTTCGGCTCACATAGTCATTTACAGAGGGCTATAAGAGCCGAGGCAGCGCGAGTGCCGCCGCAATGGATGCGACCGTATTGTTCTGTGTTCCTGGCTTCATCAATGCTCGCTCGCTCGTATGACATGAGATGCGGTGATGGCGGATGAAGGCTTGCACGGCTTACAGCGGAAATAGCGCGCCGCTTACACGCCGCCACGTGACCTGCATTGCAACGCTGCCGCCAACATGGACATGGGAGCAGAGAATAAGAATACCTACGTAGCAATGGGCGTCTTTATCAAAAGCAGCAGTCATCACGGAGTGGGAAAATTTGTCCGGCAAGACATGTGCATAGTTAGTCCGGGCCGGGACTCCGGGTCGTTGCCTCAGGCACGGCCACAACGTCCTGTGCTTGCTGAGGCGAAGCTGCCATCCCCCGCTCGACCCATCTTCGCGACATTGAACAAACAATGTGCCAAGAGATTTGGTATCAGCATACCTGCGGCCACCTTGTACCAGCTCGGGTCGACCAAGCGGGCTGGGACCATTGCGACAACTACACCGAGGGCGAGAACGAGACAGACTGTCCTAATTTCGATCAGGACGCGGCCCACGAAACTCGGGAGGAACCAAGGAAGTGCCCGGAGTGTGAATACCTCACACCGCCAACTTCAAGTGATTCCTCATCCAGTGATTCCGGTGAAGAATAAGGAAGAATATGCAGGGGCTTCCGGGCAGCTCCCTCGAAACATCACGACGTCGACAGTTCATTTAGCGTACAAAGGATGATTACCTTACCGTATGACAAAGATGGCGCGGAACAACAAACGCCTTTCGACAATTCCGACAATGCCGCGGATCCGATTTCCTGTCCAGCCTCGGCGAGTCCAATTCGGATTGCTGTGAGATGCATGTCCCATAAGATCCCTGGGGAGGCAAGCCAGCGGGTCACAACAATTGGGAACCTCATCTGCCAGCATCAGTGGGGCCGCAACATGGATCAAGGCATGGATTTCATAAGAACTACTGGGTTTCCCCATCTGGATGGCGAAAAAGCAGATTTCCTGCTAGATTCTGGGATGATGCCGCCCGGCACAAATCCTGAGGATGTTCCTATTCTCGCATACCGTTGGAGCGGGAAGACCATGTACGTCATGGGAATCCGCAAATAACATGGTCACGGACTGATATCAAGTAGGCAGAAACGGGATGTGGGGGCGCACCTCCAAAACTACATCAGAACCCTTCCATTCAAGGAGATCAGGATTACAGGCTCGACGACACCTGGCAAAACGACATCACAGCTCCGCGATGAGATGACTGAGACGGAATGGAACGAGCACATGCGATACATGGTCTTCCAGAAGATCAAATATAGGCGGAATATCTCACGCGAAGAGGTGTTGTGGTTGACGAGCCACCTTGAACAGTTCGACGGCATTATGCGGGAACACATAGCGCGGAGACAATGGCACAGGGTACCGCTCTGGGAAAGCCAAGATCTCTGGTTAAACGAGCATAGGGAATTGTCCAAAACCAGCGACTTGGCGTTGATGGACAGAATTCTGGAACAACACAAGCTTGAAATCCAGTCCGAGTCGAGAAAAGCTTAGCTGCGGCACGATCAACAAGACCAAGCTTGACCTAGGACGCTGTCATAGGCGCTTACCTCCAGAGGCTCAACATCAACATCCTCCATCAATCCAACTTCAACACGCCACCCTGCTCCACTACCGCCCAAACAAGTCAACGGTCTACTGCTATTCGTACCTTATGCTGATCCGTCGAGTACTCGAGAGTCCATGGCGCTTCAGCCGGCCTCCCAATCTTGTCCCTAGATTCAAGAGCACTTGGAGCCTTTGCCCAGCCGCAACGATGCGCTTATTCACGCCACGGTACCTAGCTACGCATCCGGCCGTGGTGGCGGTGGCTTGTTCATCCCTCTGTAGCACGCTGATCTCATCACCATTCACTCTCCTTTCACTCGACCTTATACCATTGGATTACCGATGGCAGACCAGGCAAGCAAACACCGTCAGATTCATCTAAAAGGAAACGGCCCAATTCCATTAGCCGTTGGGCTACAACTACCTGGTACCTAGCCAAGGACCGTTACCAACACCAATAAGACGAGGGGCGTGCTGAAGGACGGGAGGGAGCAATAACCATTGAATTCGAGCACAACTGCATTAATTGTCGTTTCCGTCTTTAATTCGTAATACGTAGATGACTACGGACCGTCGCTCTAATTCCCTGCATCTGCCGCAGATTGCCACCTCACCTCCGTCGACCGACGGAGCTCTATAGACTAAAACGACAACCACGAACCTCTATGGACTAAAACGTACAACGCCATGAACCAATGCAGCCGACCATCCAGAACGCCACGCAGCCGAACAAGCCAATCTGCGTGTGCAAAGGGAGATATATCATATGAAGAAGAAAAAAGCCCACAGCAGGGACAGGGCCGCACCATCAGGCCGCGCCCATCTCGATGTGCTTGCCCTTGACGCTCTTCCACTCCACCATGACGGCGCCAATGATGGCCGCCGACGCGGTCGCCGTCGAGACGAGGAAGCAGTCGGACAGCGCGCTGTTAAACGCATGCACCACGCCGTCGAGGTACCTGTCCGCAACCACGTCGCGGATCTTGGTCGCGCCGGCATTCACCACCACCTGGAGGTCGACCTGGGGTGCGTACTCGGCGACAAACGCAGCGAGCCTGTTGGTAAAGACGGTCTGTCCGGCCGTCACGAACAGCGCGCCGCCGAGGGACTGCGCAAAGATGATGATGGCCGTCCCCGTGGGCACGTCGGTAATGTCGAGGACGACCTGCACGGCCGTGAGCGGCTGCTGCATGCCGATGCCGACGCCCGCGCCGGCGATGATCTGGAAGCCGATCCAGGCCGCCGCCGACGAGTCCTCTTGCAGCGTGGACATGAGGCCGTATCCGACGGGCATGAGCACCGCCGCGCCAATGATGAAGGGCGTGTAGTACCCCCACGTGGTGACGGCGACGCCGGACGCGACGGTGAAGACGACGACGCCCAGCAGCATGGGGATGTTCATGACGCCCGAGGTGACGGCCGACGCGCCCTTGATGGCCTGGAACCAGATGGGCAGAAAGTACATGGACAGCAGGAAGCAGGCGCCGATGAAGAACTCGAAAATCGCCGACGACCAGACGGTGCGCTTCTTCATGATGCGCGGCGGCACCGTCGCCGAGTCCTGCATCCTGTACTGCACGTACAGGAAGACGAGGATCAAGAAGGCGCACAGCATGAGCAGCGCCGTGACGCGCGAGCTGTCCCACGGGTACTGCGAGCCGCCCCAGTGCAGGGCCAGGAGCAGGCAGATGATGGCGGGCATAAAGGTCACGGTGCCCAGGGGATCCAGCTGCCAGATGACCTGCTGCCAGGTCCTCGGTTCCTTTTTGCGCTGCGGGTCGGGGAAGAAGACGGAGATGACGAGCACAGACACGGCGCCGACGGGGAGGTTGATGAAGAAGCACCATCGCCAGGTCAGCTGGTCGGTGAAGACACCGCCGAGGAGCGGTCCGGCGACGGACGAGATTCCCCACATGCTCCCGATGATGCCGCTGTAGAGCGGCCTCTTCTCCAGCGGCACCGTGTAAGCCAGTATGGTCAGGGCGCCGGCAAAGATGCCAGCGGAGCCGACGCCAGCGACGGCTCGCCCGATGATCAGGGTCATGCTGTTGGGGGCCAGGGCGCAGACGAGACTGCCCACCTCAAAGATGCCGATGACGGAGAGGAACACCCACTTGATGCTCCAAAAGGTGTAAAACTTGCCAAAGAGCAGCTGGAACGATGAGCCGGTAAGCATGTAGGCGGAGCCGTACCAGCCGATGTCGCCGAGGCTGTGGAATTCGTCAGTGATGCGGGGAATGGCGGTGGCGATGATGGAGTTGTCTAGGTAGCAAGAGTTGTAAGCACATTTCTTTCGCGGTAAAGCCTGGGACAAGAGCCTACCAAGTGCCATGAGGAAGACGGCAAGGCACAGGGCGCTGATGATGAGGGCGAGCTTCAACCCAGTGGCGTACTCCCGGCCGTCCTCGCGGGCCGTTGCCGGCTGGTTGGAAATGTCGCCAGCGTCAGAGGCGCTGGAACATCGCTGAAGCTTCTCCTTGCTCTCGGTTGCAACCGGCGCGGTACCGGGATGCACGGCATCATAAGGCACGGTGCCCAGGACCATGCCTGTGCCAACGGGTTGGCTATCCCTGACCACCGCCCTATCCATAGACTTCAGACTCGGCATGGTGGCGGGCGACGGCGTGTCTGTAGGCGGCTGGGTCTTGTCGTCCGAGAGCCACGTGGTCATGGTCATGTTGCGAGCCATATGGTGGGTGTCTGGGTCGTCGAGAGAGTACCCCGAAGAGGTAGCCAGCGACGACGAGAGCGAGGCCTTGGGCAGCTGGACGCTGAGCCGGGCCCCTTCCTCACCGGCCGCCAGCTGCTGCTTCGGATCCTTCTCCATGGAGGGCTGCGAGCTCATGATACGGATTAGTACTGTGGGTGCGGTGTGGTGTTGAGTCTGGGGTTGCAGGTTCAGTGCTGGACTCCTGGGCCTGGTGCGTCTGGCAGCTCGCGGCACAAGTGATAACTTATATACAAAGGTCCACCTTCATGGGCTCTCGCCTGCGGACGAACAGGCGACGGCGCAATGCCAGCCTCCGAGGCCAGATGGTGCGGAGCCCGGAGGGCCACCGGTGGGCTTCCGCCTCGCCGAGGGCGCGAACTTGAAGCGCCGAAGATGAGGCTTCGACGGCGGCGTGTACTTTCATGCAGCCACGGGCGCCGCGAGTTGCAGGGATTGCGAATGGACAGCGCCAACGGCGGGCGTGAGATGTCCCGACAGAGGTGCGTGGGTGGAGACGTTTGGCCTTGCCGGGACGTTGACTCTTCCTTGATTCGAGGTCCTGGGAGCAGGATCGGGAGCGATGAGATGGCATTCCGGTCCAGAGCGACAAGGCCTTCAGCGCAATGTACCAGAGAATCACTCATTCTCTAGAAACAAACGAGACTCCCCGCCTTGAGCAATCAGCCATGGTCCAGCAGCATCACCTCTCGCGCACTTGCGCTCGCCGCCAGCATCCTAGGCCTCGCTCCCAGCCAAGCGCGGCGATGCTTGGCCCACGTCCACGAACCCAGGTCTCCCCGAGCCCTCTGCGGGCATCGGCAACGACGCTTGTCACGCCCGCAAGACGATCCCGCTGCGGCGTGGGCCAGCCAATGCAGGGGTTGAGGCGTCGTCTCTCGTGCCGCTGCTCGCGTCTTCGCGGTTTCGGCGCCGCGCAGCGAGCACGTGACGCGACCCCCCCAACCCACTGTGCGCGACAACCAGCTTCGACTCCCGACTCCTGACAGCGAGGAAATACAACTACTTTACGCGCGGATGGAATCATGGCAATTGCCTTTGTCCCTCGGGACAACTCAACATCCATCCCCTGAGCGCCGTGCCGAGCGATCCTGCTCGCCAATTTCTGGGCCCAAGCTCGAGTTCCCTGTGCTACGGTGTCGCCGTGTCACTGCGGAGGACCCCGTCAGCGGCTCGGAGACGCCCCGGCACCCTCACCTGCATCGTCCTTGCGCTGCAAGCCTTGGTATACGTCCAAGGCGTGCCTGTTCCCTTGGTATCTGTAGTCTAGGTATGCTCTTTATCTCATCGTGCCGTTATGTCATTGCTGTCTGTTTCCACTTCCGGCCTGTGCTCTCCGAGTCGCAGCATCTCTCCCGCATGAGCAAGCGAACAATCAGGACAGTCCCGGGAAGCAATCAATGTGACAAGTCTGCTCCACGTGGCTCGATCTTACATATGTAACACCAACACATCCACCCACCTGTCCACATAAATGCTTGGCTCTATCCATATGGCCCAGTCACACTGGACTCTGCCGGCATCCACACATGACAGACTCAGACGGAGTGCCGGCCGGGCATCTAGGGTCACTCAAATACTGCCGCTCCCTCTTCCAAAACATCCTTTAAATCGCGGTGGCTGGCCTCTTCTCTTGGAAGTAGTCGTCGGGAGACACGCGCCTCTGGTCCAAGGATCAAATTCGACCTCCCAGCATGACGTGCGGTTACGAGTAAACAATCTTCGCACATGTACACGTTGTATTGCCTGCGCCTGCCATTGTACCTAATGTTATTAGTTCACCATATTAGAATGCTCCGCGCCGTTTAACCAGAGAACTCGGAATGTGTTTCTTGGGAGGAGGAGACGTTCATGCATCAACCACCCAAGCCCGTCAACCGTAGATAACAATGCGCATCGTGCAGACGTATTCATGCTGGCCGTGCTCCGCAATTCCACTCCTGGAAGCCATCCATGGCGGCAACCCATTGAAGATACTGAGCTGATAAAGCCTTGATCCCAATCATTTAATCTCCTCCGCCGCGCTCTCCGTAAAAGGGGTCAGACGCACTCGGGGGCTACCACGTCGCGGCTCGTCCTCCTCGTCGATTGCGCTGGCCGATGCGGGAGTAAAGTTGCGGATACGTTTTGTCCCCTTCTCTACAGAGTTTCCAGAAGCGGCGCTGAGAGGCGTGTCGCTCGTCGACAAGTGGTTGACGCCAGCGCTGAGCTCACCGCCCATAGAGGCAACTCGCTGCACAGGCTCGGGGCTGTTGGCCTGAGACACCGTGCAAACGGGCAGGCTGGCACCGGGCGGCATATACATTTGCTGAGAAACGCGGCGCATCTCCTGGTGGTCTTGCCCAGGGGACGGGCCCGCAAGCTGTTGGAAGCGGTTCTCCTTGCGAGATTTAACCTCCCCCGCAGACGCGTGGAAGTTTGGCTGTTGCATATGCACGGGCATGGGTTGGTTGAGCAACGAGTTCGTCAGGGAGTTTCCCAAATCGGACGGCATCGACGCGGCTTGGGCGAGGCTGGAGAATGTGACTCCTGGTGGCTGTTAGCAGCGCGCCGAGAGAGATTACTGCAGGGATTGCTAGCCAGTACCGTCTTGCTCACAGCCCCCGTATCCGCTGGTGGTTGGCGTGTTGGTGGGAACCTTCATGTTGCTGAAGTGGCCGTCGTCGTCCTGTCGCAGGCCGGGCATGTACAGCGGCTGCTCGGCAATCTCCACGTAGTCGGGCATGCTGATGTCTGTGCTCGTCCTCCGTGCGAGCCGGCGATGAACCTTGACCTGGCCCTCGCCGCGGTTCATATCGGTGACGCCCATACCGATCCCGCTCAACCATTCAAAATAGCTATGTGCGTCTCCAAAGTGGTCAGAGGAGGCGTTGTTGGCATAGGCCAGGGTGTTGCAGACTGGATGGGTGACTCGCCGAGTTCCGGTACTTGTCGACGGGTTCGGCAACGCACTCTGTGAATAGCCGGACGAGCTGCTCTGCAGCGCACCGGTGCGCCGACGAGGGGAGTGGGCGTGCGAGTCGGCATCATCCGAAGGACGCGACGGAACCGGCATCGACGAGACAAAGGGCGCTCGATGCCACATGGAAGCGTTCGGCCACGCGATGGAGGAGCTTTCCAGGACATCTGGACATGGTCTCATCAGCTTCCAGTCGCGGTATTCGCCAACAACTCAAGGACAACGGTACCTAGTGGAGCGTGTTGAAATGAAAACGTGACGATATTCCTGACTCGCTCAATGGGCATGGTGAGCGAGTCTCGTGGAAATCCCTCGCTCAGCACCACTTTGATCCGACCGAGGTCGTCGGCGGGACTCCAGTAGTTCTGCTGGAGCAGCTCTTGCCGAAATGTGGGAAAATTGAGGGAGTCGATATTCCCGTTCTTGGACATGTCTGATAAGACAGGGTAAGCCAAGGTCGTCACGGGTAGAGGGGGCCAGGCTAACCAAAGGTGTGAGCAATGACATGCGGCCAAGTGGTCTTTCGATCCAATGCCGTGGAGCTATCGTGGTATCAGCCAAGTCGAAGCTCAAGAGAGCCACATCAACAGCTCGGGAGTACATCATACGCGACCAGCCTGCCATCGAGGAAGAGCCTCGCCTCAAACTTGACCGTCTCGGGGAACTTGCTGTAGGACCTGGCAAACTGGCTCACAATCGCATCAGACCAGGAATGGATCGAGACTTGGAAGGGGGCGCCGGGTGCGAGGCTCGGGACGAAGCAGCAGACTGTCGGCAGGCCAATCGAGCCGTGGCTATGGGAGAACTCTGAGAGGCATCCAGTGTTAGTTTATGACCATGGCGGGTAGTCGAGCAACGAAGTTGACCATACCTGCATCGTGAACGACATGGCAAGCCACCTTGAATTCCTTGACGGGAGTCTTGCAACCTCTGGGGAAGAGTAGAATATCCCAGTCCTCAAAGCGCATCTTGGGGCACCGCGGATGCAGACGTCGTATGAGACAGCCAGATAACTGCAGACGCCGACAGGCCGTGACGGCGGAGATGGGGCCTGGGTACAGCAAGGAACCGAGGTGCTGTCCGTCCAACGAAAAGGGAGAATGGTCGGGGAGAGCAGCTGAATCGACAGTTCAGGCCAGGCTGCTGCATCTAGACGCGATGTGCACCACCGTCCGAGTGCCAGGTCGAGTCACGGGCATTCGCCGTGTCGGTACACACTCCTTGCATCAGGCCCGGAGGAAGCAGCAAACGCGGGCGCCTCCGGCCGAATACCTAGGTAGCTTGGGAATCTGCTCGTGACGCTGTTGTACACGGCGAATGCTGCGATATCCAGGCAGGTGTTGATGGGAGCAACGGGCTGCAGGGTTGAACTGGACGTCTTCAGCGCCGTTGACGGTAGGTAGGCAGCTAGGACGCCATCGGGCCGGGAGAATATAAGTGCAGGGAGTGATGGACCCAGCCTCGGTTCCTACCATCACAAGGTAGCGAGAGATTAGCCCGCCAAACACGGCGACTGTAAGCGAAGATGCCGGCCAGAAAGCAGGTCCTAGGCACTCCATGTCGTTGGGCCACTAAACAAAGTTGGATGCTCCTAACCCACTCCTTCGGGGGGCGACGGGGAGGAATGTCCAGGTGCAGGAGGCTCCGGAGCATGCGGCCATGGCGAGCAGTCAACGTCAGCAGCACTTCAGCACCGGAGAGTGACTGTCAAACAAAGGAAAGTCAGGATTGGTACGGCAGCTACATGTTGAGCCATCCACCCTCACATCCTCGTGCGAGCACATCCCAAGCCGATCAGCTGGCTCCACAAGACATCCTGTATTCCGTCCCTAGGTTATGTACAAATCAACTCCGATTCTGTTCACGGGTCCTCGTCGCCGGCCATCCGTGCCTGCACACACATGTTAGCACAGTGTAGCTGTGATGCTGCGCCCGTTGACCTACCCTCACGGCTCCGGGGCCACCCAGTTCCCGCTCCAGACCACCCTCAAACTCCCTCGGGAACGACGGCTTGTCGGGGTAGTTGAGGTACACGACTCCGGAGACGCCCAAGACGACGGCGATGAAGGTGCCGACCATGACCAGGCCAGGGCCGGTGGTCGTCCAGGTGTACTCGTACGGCGAGAAGATTCCGAGCACGTCGTTGTCCTCGTGGATGGGCTCGCCAAAGTTCCGTCGCTCTTGGGGGTCCCACCAGTTCGCATGGGGGTCGCGGAACTGTCGCTTGATCCGTGGCGGGTTGATGTAGCCGCCGTTCTGCGCGCTGTCTGTCAGTCTCCCACGTGCTGCCATCCATCCTCTGCGCCGCCAACACTGACCATGCCGGGGTCCTCGGCCTCGCTCAACTGCGGAGGATCGGGAAACTTCTCGTCAATCGTCTTCTTCGCCGAGTAGTGGTCGGGCAGGAAGCCTCGTCGCTGCGTCATCGGTAGTCGTCTTGCGGCCGCAAGGCTGGTGCGCAGGGCAGACGCCCGCGCAATTCGCTGGGGGAGCATCTGTCGACGGCGGTCAGTTGGCGTGCGCACAAACGTGATACGCATGGGCTCGTCGCTCGTCCGTTGCAACTCACGTTGGGCGGATTGGCAGGTCCGTTGGCGCCCAATTGCTCGGTGACGACGGCGGATCAATTGCCGGAGGTGCTTCTTGACGGAGGACCTGGTGGTGATTCGAGCTAAAAGTCGATGCCTGAGGCTGCCACGAAGCCCAGTCGCGCGTCGCCCTGCGCTTCCAGCTTCCAGTGAGTTATTACCTAAGGCACCTACAGCACCCCCACCCATGTCGCCATTGTCTCGCAATTTCTCCCGATTCAAAACTTTTGCTGACGACACGAAATTCGCACGCAAAAGCCGCCGCCGGCCACGCCACAGGCCTCTGATCATGTGCAGAACTTGTATGGATATTCACTGAAGCGCTACGATTCCATAGACCCTAATTTCCGCCCTGCCAATGTTTGCCTCGTCGAGATCACGCCCTCTGCGTCTCCTGACTCCACCTTGCTATGATGCCCCAGACTGCGTCGCCTGACAATGTCCTGGCCATCGCGGATCCTGTGGCCCCCGAAACCGCGAGCGACGGCCGTCCAGCGCGTCCAGACGACGCGGCCCCGACGGTGGTGGTGGCAGACGATGACACCGCTGAGCCCCCAGCAGGCCGACACGTCGGTGCGGACGCGACGCCGCGGACGAATGGACACGTGCCCGCACAAGTCAACGGCGGCGATGGCGATAGCGACGACGGCGGCGACGACGAGCGGCCGGCCAAGAGACAGCGAACTCGAGACGCAACTCCTCCGCCCGCGTCGCGCAAGCCCAAGCTCGAGTCGCCGCCGTGGAGGAGGATCGAGGCCGAAGGCCCTACCTCCTTTACCGAGAACGGGCGCCGCAAATCCGGCCGAATCAACACCTTGCCGCTCGAGTTCCAGCCTCGAGGCAAGAGACGACTGACGAGACACTCCTTGAACGGGCCCACTGCCAGCCCCCCGAAGATGGACGAGTCGTCCGTCACCGCCAGGGGCGGCAGGACGACCGCCACCAAAGACAAGCCGCAACCCCCTCCGAAGAAGACGGCATCGACCCTGAAAGCCGCGCCACGGAAGCCAGCGCCAGAGCCGAGATCCTCGACCCGTTCGACGCGCCGCCGAACCCCCTCGCCGCCGCCTCAACAAACGCGCTACTCGACTCGACCTCGACGAGCATCGCGCCTGGACGCCACCGATGCCAAGGAGCAGACGACGCCCACTCGCGACTCCATATACGCCCACCACGATGGCGAGAGCTGGTCGCCTCGGATAAAACTGCGAGTCGGCCGCTCGGGCGTTATTCCGCTAGTGCATCCCGACCAGGTTCGAAAACGAGCCAAGATTGGCACAAGCTTCGAGGACTTTTGGGCGCGCGGGGGCGACATTCTAGTCGAAGACGGCGGCTTGCAAGCCTCAGAGGACGGCCCCCCGTATACCGAGGAGGATGCGCAAAGAGATGCCCAGCTGATTCTGCGCATCGAGGACGAGGTGGAACCCGGCGGCCTCCTATCCGAAGAACGATGCTCTCTCTTCGCGCCAGAGGGAGAGGAAGAGCCGCCGCGCCAGTGGGCCCGACAGGACCACATGGTCAAAGCCATGGCCAACTTCCGCAAGCTTCTCCTAGCAGAGCAGCAAAGACATCGGTCAACGGCCAAAAAGCTCGCCGAGGCGTGTCGTGACGAGTGGCTTCGGCGCCAGCCAAAGTCGGCAGAGGAAATCGAGGCCGAGGAACGAGAAAAATGGATACTACGATACCGCCTGGTCGCCAGGGCCATGTTTGGTACTTGGGAGAACGTCCGGGCGCAAGTAAATCGGCAGCGCTTGGAAGAGTGGGAGGCGGAGGAGCAAAGAAGGGTCAAGGCTGCGCTGAACGAAGCCGTCAATCTGTCCGAGCAGAAGCTACAAGCTCGCCGTGGGTTGGACTCGGAAATCCCGTCCGACGAAGATGGCTTTGACGACCTGAGCGACGATATAACCGCCGGAAGCGAGGACGATGACGGTTCTGGGCTGGGCTCTGACGAAGGTGGCGACGATGCCGATGCCGACAGCGACAACATGTCAACCTCCGACGATGACGAAGGGGACGACACTAAAGACGCAGCAGACGAGGGTCTCACTCAAGCACAGTTAATAGCCAAGTACGCCCACCTCCCCAGCTTGGAGCCGGCCGTCGATGATGCGGCCGCCAATGACCTGACAGTTGCGGAGACGGACGCGGACCCAGCCGGCGACACAAGCGACGAGTCGGTCGACATGGACGATGACCTCGGGTCGAGCGACATGGGCAGCGACGAGAATGAGGACGAGGAAGGTGAATCTGACCAAGACGCTGCCGAGTCTGAAGAAGAGGCGGGCGGCCTACTCGGGCTATTCTTTGGCAAATCAGAGCTGAAGCAGATGAACGACCAAGCATCACAGGATACTCCCCAGACGCATGAAGGGGACGCCGAGATGCCCGACACCGACGCAGCTGGTATCACCGAAGGGCCTGCATCAGACCTCAACGGGCTTGTCGATGATGATGATGATGAAGTGTCACTAGTTCGCCATCCCGATTCCATCAACGGTGATGCGATTGAGATCGAGCGCCATGTTACCGAACCGGGCGAGGACCAAGCACCGGTTCCCCCTGCTGAGGGCTCGGCAGCTGACGCGAACGGGCAAGCCAGGGCAGTCCAGGACAATGGCGACCATGACGCCGGTTCTGATACGCGGTCAAACGGTGCTCTCGATCAACCGCCGACTGTGCCTAACGAAGACACCCCGATGGCGGACGCGGTCAATGATGCTCCAAGCGACAGCCGAGCTGCAGGCCCCGTATCCATGGTTGCGGAGAAAGCCCTAAGCCCTGGGACGGAGCCGGTCACGAATCCGCCCAGCCCAGAGCACAGCCAGTCTCCGCCGACATCAGAGACCAAGGCTTCAGAAGTGGATGCGGCGTCAACGGCGGACCTAGCGGTGGCCAAGGCGGGAACAAGCAGGTCACCCTCGGCGCGGGCGCAGACAACTCACGAGACCGACATCCCCTTCCTCCTCCGGGGGACGCTGCGTGAGTATCAGCACGATGGCCTCGACTGGCTTGCCGGCCTCTACGCCAACAACACCAACGGCATCCTCGCAGACGAGATGGGCCTGGGCAAAACAATCCAAACGATAGCCTTGCTCGCTCACCTGGCCACCTACCACGAAGTCTGGGGCCCCCACCTGGTTGTAGTACCCACGAGCGTGATGCTAAACTGGGAGATGGAGTTCAAGAAGTGGTGCCCGGGCTTCAAGATTCTTGCCTACTACGGCTCGCAAGAGGAGCGAAAACGAAAACGGCAGGGCTGGAACAACGACGACGTTTGGAATGTGTGCATCACGTCCTATCAGCTCGTGCTCCAGGACCAGCAAGTCTTCAAGCGGCGACGGTGGCACTACTTGATTCTCGACGAGGCACACAACATCAAAAACTTCAAGTCCCAGCGGTGGCAAACACTGCTGGGATTCAACACGCACTCCCGCCTCCTGCTCACCGGAACGCCACTGCAGAACAACCTTACGGAGCTGTGGTCCTTGCTCTTCTTCTTGATGCCCGCGGAAAACGGCGTTGGTGGCTTCGCGGACCTCCAGGAGTTCCATGACTGGTTTCACAAGCCCGAGTCTCAGATCTTGGAGAGTGGCAGAGACCAGATGGACGACGAAGCCAGGGCCATCATCTCGAAGCTGCACAAGGTTCTTCGCCCATACCTGCTGCGCCGCCTCAAAGCCGACGTGGAGAAGCAAATGCCGGCCAAGTACGAGCATGTCGAGTTCTGCCGGCTATCGAAGCGGCAACGCGAGCTCTACGACGGTTTTCTGGCCCGAAACGACACCAAGGCGACGCTGGCCTCGGGCAACTACTTGTCAATCATCAACTGTCTGATGCAACTCCGCAAAGTCTGCAATCACCCAGATCTGTTCGTGGACCGTCCCATCATGACGTCTTTTCGGATGCAAAAGTCTGTTACATCTGAATACGACGTCACCGAACGAACGCTGCGGCGTTCATTGCTAGCGGAAGCGCCCATGGGAGAGGTCAACCTCACCTTCTTGAACCTGGTCCCGACCAAGCACGAGCATCTGTCGAGCGTGCAAGCCGAGCGCATCGCTCAACTGAGCTCACATCGGGCACTCATGGATCTTAGAGAGGCCCAGAAGGTTAGGGCTCAGGGGGCCTACACAAACCTCGATCCGTCGACGGTGGAGTCTAACATTGCCTATCTCGAGAGCGCATCTCGGTGGGGTAGGTTTGAGGAGCTGCAGCACTGTGTGTACCTCAATGCGCTACGCCGCCAGCAGCGGCCGATATATGGCAAGAACATTGTCGATCTGGTGTCCATTGACGCCTTCAGACGCCCCTGCCGGCCGCGGCCGAGAGTCCCTCGCAAGATAATGGCATGGTTTGAGGACGACTCGACCTTTGTCCGCGCCCTGACTCCAACCATTGACCAGCGTGCCGACAGCTTCAAGGCGACGATTGAAAAGTTTTCCTGCGTGACGCCAGCGGTGGTAACGCGGGACCTGGAACCGTTCATGCTGGGCCGCAAAGGCGTCGAGTCATTCGTTGAGGAGGACCTGAAGCTATCGGCTCCCGTTCGATGGGCACCGTTCCTACCAAAGGTGGCCCCAGCTGATCCCTGGCACGAGGCTCGGATGCGACTCAGCATCCAATTTCCCGATAAGCGTCTACTCCAATACGACTGCGGCAAGCTCCAGGTCCTGGACAAGCTGCTTCGTAGACTACAAGCCGGCGGTCACCGCGCCCTCATCTTCACGCAAATGACCAAGGTGCTGGATATCCTGGAGCAGTTCCTCAACATCCACGGGCACAAGTATCTGCGCCTCGACGGAGCCACCAAGGTGGAACAGCGTCAGATCCTGACGGACCGGTTCAACAACGACCCTCGCATCCTGTGCTTCATCTTGTCCACGAGATCCGGTGGGCTGGGCATCAACCTTACCGGTGCCGACACGGTCATCTTCTACGACCAAGACTGGAACCCAGCCATGGACAAGCAGTGCCAGGATCGATGCCATCGAATTGGCCAAACGCGGGATGTGCATATTTACCGCCTCATCAGCGAGCACACCATCGAAGCCAACATATTGCGCAAAGCATCTCAGAAACAGATGCTCGACGATGTCGTGATTCAGGAAGGAGAGTTCACCACCGACTACTTCAATCGCGTCTCGGTCAGGGATGTTCTTGAGGACAAGGTGGATTTCACGAGCGAGGGTGTCTCTGCGGCGGACGCAGCGTTGGACCGCGTGTTGGGTGGGCCCGGGACCAACAGCGACCAAAGGACAGTCGGCAGGGTGCTTGAGCAGGCAGAGGACCGAGAAGACGTGGCCGCTGCTCGCGTCGCCGAGCGGGAAATCCAGGCAGACGACGCCGACTTTACCGAGAAGCCGGGTGGTCCGGCCTCAGGCGCCTCGACGACTCGGCAGGGAACGCCGTTGGGCAAGTCGGTGATCGACGGGAGCTTGCTCGATGGGACAGACTCGATACAGATGTACGAGGACGCAGAGTATAATGCCTGGGGCGACAAGATTCGCAACATTGATCAGTACATGCTTGACATCATGGCCGAGCAGCTCAGACACACGAAACTGGAGTTGCCAAAGGATAAGAAGAAGGGAAAGAAAAAGGGCAAGGACACGAGAAAACGCTGAACGGCGCATGTGCATGGGCCGACGGCTTCTTTTTGCTCTGGGTCTTGTTGTCTGTCCCGATCATTACGGCAGTTTGGGATAGGTGTATTATAGTAATCGCGCGCATGCATGGCATGGGACAGGGAGTCTTCTTTGGGTCCTGTTGACGCTGTTGGTGTCTCATGCTGGGAGTTTGGGGGTCGAGACGCAGAAGGGGCACTGGGACGGCGTAGATGACGGGAGCTTGGGGTGAGGGGAGTAGGATTATTGCCGTCTCGTAGAAAAGAGGAGTTGTTCCAATATGAAGCTGAGGCTCGGGTACGCTGAGCCACGACTTGAACTGTTACTGGCGAGCTGTGAAATGCCGCCGAGTCCGTTGGCCGGGGTGATGGTTGTGAAGCTGTGGCTACCCTATACCGACATTGCACCAAGCCAATGTCGCCGTGCCAACCCACGACATGCCACTCTTTGTCCGTGTGAAGCTGTATGTGGTGGCTTGGTTTAATATACCTAGATGAAACGCGTCTAATCATCTGAGCAAAGTTGACGTTACCGGGGCGCCAGATTCGAATGTTGTGTGGAGATGGCCTCGAGCCGAACCAAGAAAGAGTCTTGATCTACCGGACCTGATATCGCTGATTCAAGCTCCGCTAATGTTGCGCAGAGACCAATGCGCAACCAACGAACCGACATTGCTTGGCATTGCTGTTCTGAAAGCTCTCCGAGAAGTGAGGCCGCACCACCCCGGTCGATGAAGGGCTTCGGAAGCCCACCTGGTGAGACCTGGGGAAGCACCCATGCGCGACCAGCTTCAGGCTTGCTGTTGCAAACCCGAGCTGCCGCTCAAGTTGTCGACGGCCCACGGGGCGTCCGGTGTCGCTCTTGTGCGGCCCGTGCTTCCCTTTTTTTTTTTTTTTTTT
>PKSG01000479.1:45131-101990 GCA_002916505.1 Tolypocladium paradoxum
CCGTATCGACGCACGACATGATGGAGTGCGTTCGCGGAGATGGTTGGCTGATAATCACCTGGTGGGTGATGGAGCGACGCAACTAGACGTGGTACCCTGAATGTCACTGGAATCACGCCACCGGTGGTGATGCCACCGCGCCCGTCGGCGACGGGGTACCTGGATGCTACCTTGGCACGTATGCCAGCACCTGTCAGACCGTCGTATCGAGCCCAAGCGCAGCCCAGCCCAGGTCCACCACAACCTCATCTCATCTCTCCATCCATCCCTCGAATCCAACCACCGCGACCACCGCAACCACCCAATTCCTGCTTCATCGCCTGGGCCACCCGACCCACGAACCGCCGCGCACGAACGCACCTGCATCCCACCAATTCGCGCCGCCGCAGCCGCCGGCGAATGGCTCGCCCTGAAGTCCCCGTCGCCAGCGGCACGCCCCGACGCTGAAGGAAGAAGCACCGCCGAGTCGGAGCCCCAGGTCGAGGCCCGCGCGCCGCAGCCGCCGCCTCGTTGACGCCGTCGGTCGCGACACCGTCGCTCCTCGTCTGCGCCTCGACATCCACATCTCGACCCGCGGCGCGACCAGCTGGCGCGGGACGCGAGGGATGCAGCCGGCAAGGGGGAAGTTCGCCGAGGCTAATGGACGCAAGGCAAAGGTGGGATTGCTTGCCTCCGATCTCCTGGACTGGGTCCGGGCCGCGAGAACGAGAACGAGACATGCTGATGGAGCAAACCCCCAGCTTGCCAATTCCTATCAACATTTGTTGGAGTGCGTTCCACCCCTCCCCCATCTGGCTGTCCATGACCCTTTTCCACGCTGACCGTCGTGCCTCTCCCGCAGCGAGTTCTCGACCAACGACCTCAGGTCGGTCGGCAACTACACCCTCGGTCGGTTGATCGGAAAGGGCTCCTTTGGCAAGGTGTACCTGGCGACGCACAAGCTCACCAATGGCTCCAAGGCAAGCATCCATGCCCGCTGAGCGTCAAGCATGCCGTCCTGCTGACCGCCACCCACAGGTCGTCCTCAAGTCGGCTCACAAAGACGACTCGAACCTCGCCCGCGAGATACACCACCACCGCCAGTTTGTCCACCCTCACATTGCGAGGCTGTACGAGGTCATCGTGACGGAGAATCTGGTCTGGCTGGTGTTGGAGTACTGCTCTGGTGCGTTACCCTGTCTGTCCATTGAGTCCCGGAGGGAGCACGGCTGACGATCCTCGCGCGCAGGCGATGAGCTGTACAACTACCTCCTCGAACATGGCCCCCTCGCCGTCCACAAGGTCCAAAAGATCTTTGCCCAATTAGTCGGCGCCGTGGCCTACGTGCACATGCAGTCGTGCGTCCACCGCGACCTCAAGCTCGAAAACATCCTCCTCGACAGGCACGAGAACGTCAAGCTCGTCGACTTTGGCTTCACGCGAGAATACGAGGGCAGGACGAACTACCTGCAGACGTTTTGCGGGACGATATGCTACGCCGCGCCCGAGATGCTGCGCGGCGAAAAGTATGCCGGTGAAAAGGTTGACGTCTGGAGCTTGGGCATCATTCTGTACGCCCTGCTCTGCGGAGAACTGCCATTCGACGACGATGACGACAATGTTACTCGGACAACGATCCTCTCTGAAGAGCCGCCCTATCCGGAGCATCTCCCCGCCGAGGCCGTCCCCTTGCTCAAGTCACTGCTCTCAAAGCGTCCGTTCCCTCGTCCGTCTCTACAAGACATCCTCGCACACCCGTTCCTCGCCGAGCATGCGCCAGCGCAGCAAGCGATTCTCAACGTCAGGGCGCAGCCGCCCTTCTCCACGGCCCTAGAAAAGGACTGCCTGCAGAGAATGCGCAGTGCGGGCGTGGACATTGACTCGGTCATAGAGAGCGTCTTGGCGCAAAAGTGCGATGCGCTGTCTGGCTGGTGGACCCTGCTCCTGGAAAAGGAAGAGCGCAAGATGCG
Source organism: Tolypocladium paradoxum (assembly GCA_002916505.1). NCBI lineage: Eukaryota > Fungi > Ascomycota > Sordariomycetes > Hypocreales > Ophiocordycipitaceae > Tolypocladium > Tolypocladium paradoxum. The sequence continues at coordinate 47,081 of PKSG01000479.1, forward strand.
GCGGCGGGAGAAGAAGCGAAAGGAAAAGGAGCTGGAGAGGAGCCTGCGCCGTCTCTCCGCCGCGTCGAGCCGACTTGAGCGCATGGCGCCGACACTCCAGGACGTGGACGAGGACGGCGGGCTGACGGGCCAGTTTATCAGACTGGGCGAGTCCAACGGGTCGAGGAGTCGAGGCAGAAGCGAGCGCAGGAGCGCGCATTTCTATGGCGACTTTGCCTTTTCAGACCTGCCCCAGCTGCCGGAGGCCCACCGAGAGAGCGGAGGATCCGTCCACGACGATGTACCGATTGATAAGGATTCCATCCGCTCCGTCTCTACTTCTCGTCACCGTCGCCCTGTTCCGCCGCCAAAGGAGGGAGTCATACGAAGTGCGAGATCTCGCGGATCAACGCTGCATCTGGTCACCACGTCGGACGCCATTGTTAAGAACAACGCCAGCAACGCTTCGAATACGCAGCACCCCCAGGAGGCGAACGGACAGCAGAAGACGAAGAAGAAGCCCAGCCAAGCCATCATTGCGCACTGGAAGAACTGGACGCACTGGTTCATCGAGAACACGACGAGACGGCGCCACCGACACGAGAGGCGCACGAGTCGCAGCACGCCCAACCTGCACCTCAAGGTGTCCAGCGGCAACAGCAGCAAGGACGCCAGCCCGCGGCCGCAGACGAGCAAATACCCAACTGCAAGCTCTCCTGGAGCTCAGGCCACGGCGCCGCTGCCCAAGGGGGTCGTCGCCAACGGCCATGCCGCCAAGGGACACCCTGCCGCGCAGGGCGGCAACGCTGCTAACAAGGGCACCACCTCGCGGTCGTCGTCCCTGTCGGCCTCGGCGCACATGCAGCCTCTGCGGCCGCGCATTGCCTCGTCGCACTCGTACAAGAGACAGTCGCTGTCGCCCTCGCCCCTGACGCCGCGGTCTACCATCCGCCGGTCTTCTGCGGGCTTGCGAGGCAGAAAGTCGACGTCGTCGTCTGTGTCTTCGGTCCGTTCGATACACCACCACCACCATTCTCACTCCAAGGCGTCGTCGACGAGCTCTGCGGGATCTGTCTCGACGTGCAAGACGCCGCTTGGCCGCGGCCACTCGCCGCACCACTCGGTCAAGGTGCTTCCAGCAACGCCGACGGCAAATTCGTTTCCGGCCAACATTCGCCTCGTTCTCGGACCGCCTGCTCCGGCGCCGCTCCAGATGTATGATGAGGGAATGCCCAGCAGCCAGCCACAGCCGCCTGGGTCGCCAAATCCCTTCTCCTCTGGGGTGCTCTTTGCGAAGCGGAAGAAGAACCTCTTCAAAGGCCCGACACTCAACTTTGGCGCAACGGGATCCAGCGGCAGACATGGAAGCGGCGGCTCCGGTGCCCATTCTCGCAGTGGCAGTGGTTCGGCCTTGGGTCGCCGCTCTGGGGAGATTACCATCCAGGAAGAGGACGAGAACATGATGGCCGAGGAGCCCGAAGAGGAATTTGAAGAAGTCGAAACGTTTGCCCCCATTGTCCGCGGACCGGGGGAGAAGATTGAGGAGCAGATTATCGAGGATGAGGAGCCGGCGCCGGCTTTGGACGTGAACAGCCCGACTTCTGCGGCGCACACCGAGGCAGCCGCCCACGCATTGTCGCCGGAACCGTGTGCGGCTCGCCCGACGGCTTAATGACAGATAGACGAGACGGGCCATGGATGTTTCTCTTGTAACACGAGGGAATAGGGGGAGCAGATACCCATCTGACGTTATTGACGGCACAGGACGAAATGGTTGACGGGAGCTTGTCAGAACAACGTGTTATTTTGGGCAAGGACCCTTGGTTCTTTTGTTAGAAAGGTTGTAGGGATGCGGTTATTGTAGGGGGTAGGAGCTGTACAAATATACCCGGCTGTAGCTATGGATGTGGTTTACTGTTGGCATTGTAACATGGTGCCCAGTGCAATGTTGTTTGAGGGTGTGTCTGGTGCTGTTCCTCGAGTCACACACTTGTCGGTGTGTATCTTGTTTAATTGATGGGTATACTCCATAGTGTGCTTCCTTATTTACGCCAGATCCCCCAATGCCGCCCCTGGCTTGTTCCATACTCCAATCCAAAAGCAGTAACCATCTCACACCTCTTACATTTCGCCCAGCACCTCTTTACAGTTGTCCACATCACGACAAGCACCTAGTCGGAGCGCTGCTTGCGCATCCTCTCGACGACGCCGTGGCGCTCCTCGCGCAGGGTGACCCAGATCCAGAACCAGCTGATCATCTCGAGGAACATGAAGGTGAAGAAGACGCGGTTCTTGAGGGCGTCGCCGCCCCAGCCCGAGGCCGTGTAGGACGACGAGGAGCCGGCGAGCGGGGGTGTGCGCGAGGAGGAGCCGTAGACGGGGGACGAGGGGCCGAGGAAGTAGGAGTAGAAGACGAGGACCATGGAGAAGAACGAGCGGAGCGGCGCTGTGGGAGAGCGTGTTAGTGGTTGGGGAGAGGGACGGGGGGATAATAGGGAGACTGACCTTGGGTGCCCCAGTAGTAGAGCGAGCCGAGCTCCTCGGGCATGGACAGCGAGACGAGGTCGCTGAGGCCAAACATGGCGAGCACGACGGCGAGAAAGGCCAGCGCAGGGCTCTGCGCATCGAAGCCGCGAGAGGGGGGCTGCGCGAGTCCAACATTAGCGTCTCCGGGCAGCGCAGCACTGGAAGCACCACTTACGATGCCCATGCTCTCGCCCATGACGTACACGAGCACCTGGTCGCTGACGGTGCGCGGGCTCGTGAGGAAGAAGAAGGCGAGCGTCATGTGGAAGAGCGAGATGGACACGATGATGGTCTTGGAGGCGATGAGCGGCATGGCGGACGAGCTGCTCTGGGCGTGAAGGACTGGCGTGAAGGACTGGCGTGAAGGACTCGGGCGTCAGCGCGTATCGCCGAGCAGCAGGACGGAAAAGGAATGAATCCGCCGCGAGGTCCGTCTGTGCGCTCGTCGAAGGGGAGGGGAGGCTGCGGACTGTCGGCGCGAGGCCCGCGATGGTGAGACGTACGTTGGCGCGGCGAAGGACGAATGGGAAGACGCACAAGCGAAGCTCGTGTCGGCCGGGCGGCTCAGGGCTTCGAGTCCTCGTACACGGGATCGGCTTCTTGTGCATGCGCGACGGTGCGGCGACGTGGGGGGCAAGGTGTGTTGATCAAGGGAGCCCGAGGGGGTTTCTGCGTCGGGCGATGGGATGGTGGCGTCATTGATGCCAGGCGAGAGCCCTATCGAAGCTCTTATCGGGGTCGTGTACGGGCCCCACCCCAACCGTCCAAACAACAGACGCAGAGTTGAGCAGATGGATGTCTGGAATCTGGATTCTGCCAAAAGAATGCGGGCGTGGGACAATTACAGGTATAGTCGAGAGAGTGCTCAGTGAGGGTCTGAGCCGCCTAAGGAAGGCGGGGGGCTTTCTGTGGATGATTATCGAGAGTCGAGACCTTCACCTTGAGCCGTTGACCACGAAGAGATGCCATCTCAGATCTGCATCACCAGACAAGATCGGTTCCCGGACATGGTCAGATGTTGTAATAGTGAGGACGCAATGGGTCTAGATGTAGAGAATCGCGATTGAACCGCTTCCCTCTGCCTCCCTAGCCCTCAGTCGTGCAAGACTGAACCTGCTTGTGAATGGCAAAAGCTGATCTCCGCCGCCTCTCGTTTCCGCAAAGCAACCAAAGTTCGCTACCTATTATCGCGAGGGCCCGAGGACACGGCCGACAATGGAGTTTTTGCCCGCCTCGGGGCCGAATCCTCGGCAGAGATCTCCAAATGCTTCTCGGTCCGGACCAGCATCGCCGAGACACTCGGCATCAGCCAACGCCGGATTCCACAGGCACCCATATCGTCGCGGACGCATACCTATCGGAGGAGTACTCCCTCGGAACGGGTGTGCTACAACGCAGATCTGATCGATAGCTGCAACAACATGGCGAACACCAGACATGAACCGTGGGGTGAAGTCACCGCGCAGCACCACGATGGTTGCGCCACAGATACACCATGCGGTCGGGCCAACAAGTTGCGACCACGGCGTCAAGGCCCTGCAATGTGAGCGCTATTAGTGCTACTATCCGATGATTCTGATCTGCCAATCGCATCAGATGATTCAGATCTATCCTCTGCAGATGCAGTATAGACTGCCTTGGGGGCCACGCTGGCGGACCTCGTCGAGGACCTACAAGTATGGGAGGGGATAAGACGACGGATGGTTTGCCAACAGACAAAATATTGTCGGGAGATGCAGGTCCGCAGCTCATTCTCAAGAGTGAGTGGTGCCAACGCATTTTCTGCCAGGATATTAGTTAGGTTCTGTGACTTGAAAGCCTCGGCTTGCCATGTAAGCCCAACCTGCGGCGCTCGTGCAGCTTGCCGTCTTCCCTCCATCAACTATTAATATCATCTGCGACTGTATTAGCTTCAGCCAGCCCGATTATCCCCTTTCGGTTTTCATCAGATCTCATGTTTCGTTAACCCCACCCACACCTGCGGCCCGTGCCACTCTGCATTGGGAGAAGATGCACGTCTGGTGCGCCACACCATTTCTCTTGATCACTGGGGTTCGCTTTAGCAAGACGTGCAAGTAAGCCCTCAACCACTCACTGCAGGTTCGGCTCCTCATCGTCCAGCCAGAGACATGAAAGGTCTGGAGTGACGTTTCCTCAACCAAGCGTATCATGTAGTGTGAACTCGCCCATTCTTGCTAGCCCATGTTCTCTCGACACGCAAGACGTCTAGCAACGCTGTTGTTTTCCCATTTCAGCCCATGCAGATGCGACGATCCTGCCGCCTTTGTTATTTTCCCGCGCTGGTACAGGTTTGAAGAAAAGGTTACGAGATATGGCGGCATTCCCTCTACAGAAGATATGCCAGGCGTTACGCGCTATTTACATGCTGTCACGCCATTGACTTCAAACCCAGATCCTCAGCTGTATATAACTCGCATTAAATGCCTTGGTTCCAGTCCCCCCAGTGCTTTCAGCTCATCCCAAACACCAAGCACTGCCCTGCGCGGCAAGAGTTGAGGCCTGGCGTCGACGGCGACGGGACCTCGTACCATAGTTCATCGACAGCTGTTCAGCGACCCATCAGGGTTGAAAAATGCCACCAGCCCGCTGCTTGTGCATGACTGAATGTCGTTCGTTCGCCTTTCGAAAGCCGGGTTCTTGGGGCAGTCCGGTGTCTGGCTCCTTGGTGAAGGGCAAATGGCACAATTGTTGCCGCCGCCGCCGCCGCCAATATTAATGGGAATGGGTCGGAACAGAGGCCTTGCGATTCTCAGAGGAAAAAAGAAGAAGCCTGAAGACAAGGCCGCGAAAATAGAAGCGGCCAACAGGCCGACAAGGGAGAGCTTCATGAGTATCGGTGCCGGAAGCTTCAATGGAGTTGACCTTGACCGGGCTGAGTTGATGAGGTTGTCAGAGTAATCGAGCAAAGGTGGAGAGTTGCTCTCGACGAAGAGAAGTAGCGTGCAACTACAAGTATATGAGTATGAGCGGTCAGTTGTGAGCTTACGCGTCATTTGGGGGCCAGTCAGTACGAGTAGTAATTACGTACATGTGTTCCGGCAAGAACTGTCTCAGAGATGAACATTCGCTCGAGGAAGCAACATGACACGTCACTATCAGAGACGGGATGTCAAAGATGGCGTCGTGTCTTATGCCGTGGTAAGCTGAGCCGAAACTCGGATACGAAGGCGTAGCTGGCGACGAGGCGTTCTGTAGAATCTAGACCAGTCTGTGGAATTCAGGTGCACGCAGGTCTTGTATTATGTGCAGGGATACAAGTAAGTGCCTCTACGGGGGACTTGAATCCGTCCAGATCGCCGCACCTGTTCACCGGGACGGGATCCGGAACAGGGGCGGGGATCTGGACAAAAGCAAAAGGCTGACGAGATAGCATTTATTGAGTCATTGTAACTCTATGTATGCACGTATTCTCATGCAGCATTTATGTGAGGGCTGCATTAATGCCCGACCACCACTGATAGTGCGTTATGTACCACGCAGACTTTGGCCTATTACGGAGTGACCGTTCGCTGAGGTTGAGCCTGAGCCCTTGTTGGAGCCCGGCTTTGGCCCCGTGCAGGGGGCTGGGTGATCCGTCATTGCAGCTGAGGTTTCACCAAGCTCCGAACTATTGGCTCTACAAGCAGCCAACAGGAGTGCATACGCACGCCTCTGAGAACCATCAAATGGCCTGAGACATCGACTGTGCAGCAGTGCGTCCCTTCCGCTGTCTCCTCCGGCTTCTCCGACCTTCACTATGTATGTACGTACGTATGTGTGTATGCCTGCCTGCTATTGCACTCGCGGTTTTGTAGCTGGGGACAGACACCTGTGCGGGGGCAAAATGAAAGACACTCGATTCCTCAAATTAAAATATGCGGCACTGATGTTCAATTACTTGTAAACGTGTTTGCATTGGTGGCGGCTTATCCTGACTCCCTGTGTCACTCTGTCCCCATTTCCCCATGCCCGTGTCACCCTGCCCCCTTTTGCCGCTGCAGATGAGATGAACTTGAGATCGAGCCGTGTTGTCGAAACCATCTGGCTGAGGCTGCTATGGAAGACATCTGTTCAGCGTTCCGCCATTGGTGAATGCTATATTCGGGAAACCGTTGTTGATGCAATTGTCGATGGCGGCGTAAGCCGTCCTGGGGTCGATGGGGGGGATGCAACTTGGTACTGGACAACTCTGTTGCGGACAGACGGCCGCGGGACAGGACGCTCCTCCACCTCCACCTCCTCCACCTCCGCCCAAGGGGATCCACCACGGTCTAACGGGTATCCGTAGAGGGAAGAAGAAGAAGGATGCAGACTGGCCAGCCAAGGCGATGACGGCCACGAGACAGGGAAGCGAAGGCTGCATCCTGAGGTCGATAGGGGATGGTATTGTAGAGACGAGAAAAGAATTGTATGGGATGAACCTCACACTAGGAGGATGGGCGTAGAGAAAGATTGGGTAGGTAGGGAGTGAGGAGATGGAGAGAATTGAATAGAAGAGGTGAATATGGCTCTATATCAGGAGTCGGATGAAGGGGACTGAAATTAAGGTCCCATAGCGATATGAGCATTTGAAGTTGAACACCCTTCGGCCCGTGTTCGGAGAAACAACCTAAACGAAAATCGGTGTTGTCAAACTATGACATGTTGCTTGCAGAAACTGTACAACCTGCTGAAAGCTGAAGTGAACCCATGCAGACCAGCATGAAGTCGTTCTAGACGTCAAGTCTCCCATAATCATGAGACAGGGACGAGAAGGCACGTCCCGTCCCGTCCCGCCCCGTGGCTGAAATCCAATCGGCGTCGAGGAGGCGAGCGGACCGGTCTCGGTGCGTCGAGCCCAACCATCTGTGCGACCCCCCAACCCCCCCGATGGAAAAGCCCATCACATCGGAGCGTTTGACGCCAAGCGCCTGGAGCACATCGGGAATGTGATGTGTCAATGACAAGGTCATAGCTGCAGCTCCTTGCTTCCCTGCATCAGTGGCGTCGCGGCGTCGCCGTCTGGTAGAACGGCCTGTCAGAAGCAAACGTCATGACCGTCCTCTCCGACAACCTCTCGACCAGGGTACGTAAAACCGTCCATGGCCGAGTCAAGTCATTGCTTTAAAGTCGAGGCATTCTCAACATAATATCCTCCCTCCCAACTCTCCTCATCATACCGAACAATAGCCTGCTCCCCAAGCAAGCCTCGGTCATCTTACAACAGTCAACATGAAAGTTGCACTTTCCTCAGTTGTGGCCATATTGGTCGCGGCTGAATGGACCGGTCTTGTTGCCGCCCAGAGCAAATACGCCTGCCCTGGGGACGATGGAAAGACCATCATTGCGTATGTTTTTTTTTTCTTTTTTTTCTTTTGCCGCATTTCGAATGAGCATCTGGCTAACGCCCCTGATTGTAGAGGTGGTAAGAAGTACAAGTTGATGTGTGGTTCGGGCATTCAAGGGATGCCCATAGAGGACGAGAAGCCGTCCAGCAGTCTTGAAGAGTGTGCTGAGAGGTGCGCGGCAAACGCTGGATGTCTGCACAGTACACTCTTGAAAAATGGCAAATGCGCCTTGAAGAAGGCTGGCACTGTTTTCAAGCTTCCAGATCTCTCAACCTGGTTCTTCGTTGAAGACGCGCCGGCGCAGGCCACCCCAGTCGACAGCTCCCAGAAGCCCATCACCAGCGGCGGCGGGGGCGGCGGCGGGGGCGACCCTTCTTCATACACTTGCCCGGCAGACGAGAAGAAGAGATACACAACGTAAGGAGCGAGTTGCTTGTTATTGATGATACCGAACCGCTAACATCAGGGCTTAGAAACGGCATCACGTACGAGTTGAGGTGCAACACGGGTCACTCGCTTACCCATTGGAAGTATGAGCCCTGCCCATCATTGAAAGAGTGTGCAGACCGCTGCGCCAAGGATCCAGAGTGCTACAGCTGTGACTTTACACGGAGTACACATATATGCGCTTTCAAGAAAAGCCCGTCCGAGACTACGGCCTGGTCTGAGGGAGATGCCTGGTATCCCGTTTCATGTCCCGATGTTCGGGAGACGCAGGCCAAGGAGGACCCGGAGATAACTTCGAGCCTGGGTTGCCCAGACAGTACGTCCCGTGGCCCCGTCGTGCAGGAAACATCATTGATCTGCAAATGATGCGCGTGCTAACACACTACGGTCAGATAATGGCAAGATTTGGGAGGGCTCTGATGGCACCTGGTTCTATTTGCAGTGCTGCACTGATACCAATGCTGCCACTGTTGTCGAACAGGGGACTGCATCAAGCCACAAGGAATGCATCGAGAAGTGCGTTGCTAACAAGAAGTGCAAAAGGTAGGGGAGAACCTCTCAACTCATCTCTTGGGACGGCTCCTTCGCTAACAGTGACATACATGTAGCGTCGCGTTTGATAGCGCCCACCCAACGGACAATTGCAGGTTGTATGGGAACGGCGGGTTTTCCACCGTCAATGCCGACAGAGTTCACCACGCCTTTGTGACGCTCCCTCCTACGAAGAAGGCGGAGTTGACCAAGTCGAAGCTGTGCTCGACTGAGTGCCCGCATGCACACGGTCAGCTCTTTGTTGGCGTCTCAGGAGAGGTCAGCCATCACATCTCGCGGGCTCAACACATGACGATGCAGCATCGTTGAACTGACCGTGGGTTGTACAGAACTTCTTGATGTCTTGCAACAAGCGCCACGGCACCACGTACCTCAAAGTCGACCGGCGCGACTCCTACGAGGCATGCATGACAGCGTGCGCCGTCATGCCCGAGTGCCGCAGCGTAGACTACGAGCCGCGCACCAAGCGCTGTTTCTACGGCAGCAGTGCCGACCAACCGTCCATTTCCGCCGACGCCTTCCTCAGCGCGCATTCTCTCGGTTGTGCTGGGGCCTGCTCCGCCTGCAAGAAGGGCTGCGACAAGGTCAACGGCGAGCCTCTGCCTGCCGATGCGGCGCGTTGCGACGCAGACCACGGCCAGCTCCTCATCGCAGGAGGCGAGCCGATGCGCCTGAGCTGCAAGCACTGCTGGCATAGCGCTGTCGACACCATCAGGGTCAACAGCGCAGCCAAGAGCCTGGCGGAGTGTGCGAGAATCTGCGGCCAAGACCCCTACTGCCATGGGGCCAACTGGATGGGCCCCAGCGGGTGCGCCATGCACCCGAACGTGGACAAGGATGGGAAAGCACCCTTCATGAAGAGGAGTGCCCAATGCGATTCGATAACACCGCTGACCAGAAGCCTGGCTGAGTACAAGGAAGAGGATATTCAGGACTCGGGAATCACGGACAGGAGCTGGTGAAGTTGAGGGTGTTTCCATCCCATGATGTGGGGCTATTCTAGGCATGCAAAGACTCTTGATTTTCTATTAAGTAATGGGAAGAAGTTGGCTTATGATAGTGGTGTTTAATCTAACCATGGCCTTGAGAGCAGGCTCTTGAATTCGTAAGCTCGTAAATGCTGTGCTCTTCCGAGGCAAGTCGGTGGATTAAACGTGGGATTTCATATGGAGAAGCAGGGGCCAGTGTGGCTGGTGAAGGCGAGGCGCTGGGTGTGGCGCGTTCAGCTGTTTCGCGCTGTTGCCCAATGCTGACAATGGCAGCGTCGTCTCGACACGATGCCCAGCGACATGCTTTCTCTTCAACTCTGTTTGTTTCAACGTTCCCGCTGTATTCAGGTCGTGTCTTGAGACATACAGCTCCGGCAATCCCTTTGTTGCTGTAATTGTCTTTCCCTGGCCAGCGTCACTGAGCCGCGACCCATGGCTCATCCCGCAATGGCCGCGCAAGAGTCCGCCCTGGACAAGGCCAGGCACGTCAAGTACTGGCAGCGCTGCCACAGCACACATCTCCCGTCCCCGTACACCGCAAACGACTCCACGCGGCTCACATTCGCCTGCTTCATCGTCTCGGCACTGGACCTGCTCTGCGTGCCCCTCTCGGCCAAGGACCGCTCCTCCATCCGAGCCTGGGTCCTGAGCCTGCAGCATCCCGACGGCGGATTCTGTGGCAGCTCGACGCATGCCCTGGCCGGACAGGACGCGGCCAAGGGATCGGCGAACCTCGCGGCGACCTTCTTCGCGCTGCTGCTCCTCGGCGCGGCGGCGGAGACGGAGGCGGAGGCGCGGGCTGCCTTTGCCGGGGTGCGGCGGAGGAAGCTTCTCAGGTGGCTGCGGAGGCTGCAGCGAGAGGATGGCAGCTTTGGACAGGTGCTGTGGGAGGGCGAGGCGGTCGGTGGGAGGGACATGCGGCACAGCTACCTGGCGAGTTGCATTCGCTGGATGCTGAGGGGGGGCGTTGAGCAGGGAGACGAGGGCTGGGAGGAGGATGTTGACGTCGACAAGCTGGTGGCGCACATACGGCAGGGACAGGTTGGTTCGCTGGGGCTTTTCTGATCTGAAGCGGATTATCGGCTGACCAACTCGCAGACGTACGATGGTGGCCTCGCGGAAACTTCAGAGCATGAAGCCCATGGTTCGTCTCCCGCTCGCCGAGTCTGCGCCGAGCTAACATATACCTCTATAGCCGGTTATGCGTACTGTGGGATAGCAGCCCTCTACATGCTAGACCGTCCGCTGTCACCATCTTCACCCCATGGAGGGGCCGCGATCAAGCAAGGCGTGGCCGATCGTCAGGGGCTGATCAACTTTCTCGTCCACAGGCAATTCACGTACCTTGCGCAGGAAGAGGAGGAGGACGACGACGAGGGAGAGAACTTTATCGAGTCCAAGCTGGGCGCGCTGAGCTTGTCGGAGGGATGCGGCCACGTTGGCTACAATGGAAGGTGGAACAAAAAGGCAGATACGTGTTACTGCTGGTGGGTGGCCGGAACGCTTGCGGTATGACACCCTGCCCCCACGAAATACTGACTCTGTATACGTGGTCGCTGACAGCTGGATGAACGCAGATGCTCGACGGCCTCTCCATGGCCAACGGGCCCCCGTCCCGCAAGTACATGCTCGACATCACGCAGCACCGCATCGGGGGCTTCTCCAAGGCCGTGGGCGGGCCGCCGGACATTTACCACTCGTACCTGGGGCTGGCGGCCCTGGCGCTCATGGGCGAGCCGGAGCTGAAGGCGTTTGACGTCGGGCTTTGCTGCAGCTTGGAGACGACGCGCAAGGTTGGGCTCGCGAGGGATGGGCTGCTGCAGGATGCGCGCGAGGGGAGGACGGGTGGGTTTGATGGGGATGGGTTTTGGGAGGCTATTAGGTCGCATTCGTAATTGATCTGCCAGAGAGAACCGAATTCCATCAAGAGACCCTGAAGCTGTCAGCCCATGTCCCTTTCTCGTACGGTCCGTCCTACCGTTCAACATGTGAGGCAAGTGGCACAGTGCGATTTCATGCCATCGTGACGCGGCAGCCGGAACAGAGATTGCCGAGATTCATCCGGTCGGCCATGGCTTCATGCTGCAGCGACAAATTCCAAACCTCTCCTCTCGGCACGATCAACACCATGGCGTCAGAAAAACCGCAAGGGTCCGAGGCGGATCCTTGGGATAACAAGGCGAAGCAAAAGTTTGAGACGTAAGTCGGCCGCGCCCTTGGCTTTCCCCGAACCCAATCCAACGCATCTTTACCGGCGGCGCTGACCTTGGCCCTGGGCACCGCAGCAAATCCAAGAGCGAGTTCTACGACCCGTGCCAGGAGGCCGCGCAGCGAAGCTACAAGTGCCTGTACCGAAACGGCGGCGACAAGTCCATGTGCGGCGAATACTTTCAGTGCGTGCGATCCGCGTTGACGAGGGACTTGGGAGGGGGACTGACCAGTAGCAGGGCGTATCGCGACTGCAAGCAGGCCTGGGTGCGTTCGAGATATGCCGAGGCTGGAGTTCCTTTCGAAGAGCATATGGATGCTGACATTGTGCTAGACTGAGCGCCGGAAAAAGGAGAATGGCGGCAAGTTCTGGTGATGCTGGGGTGGCGGTTGGACGACGTCTACACCCTGCGATGCGACGCCGAGCCGGATACCTGTGGATGGCAGAAGAAGATGAACCATGAGGCTGGGAGCTCGAGGACGATATGTACGAAACTGCAGGAGTGATGGGGCATAGCATTGGTGTTGACGGTTGATGCGCTGCACAGCCTGCGACTAGCCGTGCTGTTGATGGCGCAACGGGCATCCGAGTCGAATTTCTGTAAAATATACACAAGAATTCTCTGCAGCTTGTTGTTGTTCCATGCTACGAGAGACTTCCACATGTGTCGCCAACCTGAGGTAGACTTACGACCCAGCTAGCGCACCCAAGACAGTGCGGCGCCGCAGGCCAACACGGTCCCCTCGCGCGCTGCTGTCGCTGCCCCTCCAAAAGTTTCTCGTGAGACTTCGCAGGCCAACTTGTGGACGAAACACGGCACTACACGGCACTGCACAGCTCACAGGCCATGAGTCGCCAACGCCCTCGGTTAAGAAACGGAGTCGACCTGCAGCTGCAGTCTGCCTTTCACGATGGCAACTGGCCCGTCGCCATACGCCTGGCCGAGAAGCGGGCGCGGACGCTCAACGACCAATACTTCGAGGTCGGTGTTCGCCGTGCCGCTGCCCCGACATGACCACTTTGAGGCGTGGTTCTCAACTGACTGCGCGTCTTGCCTCGCTAGATTGTAAAGATATGCGCCGAAAGCCAGTTGGACGACCCCAACTCCAAATTCGCCGCCGTCGCCGCCGTGGGGCAGTACGTCAAGGACGGGACCGTCGTCAGGGATGTCGATGCCATTGACCTGCTCGAGTGGGCGACGCTGGACCTGGTCCACGAAGACGGCTTTGCCCAGACGCTCGGCCCGCTGCGCGTGAGAGCCGTCAAGGCGTCGCCCAAGGACAGGAGCGCTGCCACGCGGTGTCTGGAGTCCTGCCTGCTGCACTGGGACCTGGTGAGCGCTCAGCAGGTACGGTACCCCGTGGACAACCACATCAGCGTCGTAGGCGGCTTCTAATGTGCGTCAGATTGCCGCGATTATCGACAGGTCGTTTCCCAAGGAGAGGGCGTTCTTGTTCTGGAACATTGTCATCACTCACATGCTAGCGGTATGGGTGCTGTACCCTGCGTTGCCTGCGTCTGTATGCTGACAGTCGACAGACGAGCCCGCAGTCACCGCCCGAGAAGTGGAAACTATACGGCACTCTCGCCCAGAAGCAGATTGAGCGTGCTGCCCAGCTCACCGAACAGGTAATTACTGTGCCGAGCACCCCGCCTCCGTGGCACCGTGTTGACACTCAACCCGGCAGGCAAGGACCACGGCTCCGGAAGACGAGCCGCCAAAGCCTCCAGCCCGAGGCGTGCAGACGGAGGAAGAGATTCTTCTCCTCTACGACGTCGTTGAGACGCATGGAACCGCAGCCGATATCGAGAAGCTGCTCGCCAGCCCTGTCTTCAGCCCCGTATCGCAATTCCGCTTGGGTCGCAAAGAGCTGTTCCTGCGAATCGCGGCAAAGCACCAACGCCAAGGCGACTGGGAAAGTCTCTTTGACCTCTGCCGTGACTGCCTTTCCGACGCCGACGAGGATGATGTGCCGACGCTGTTGGCCGCCGACTGGCTGGTCTGGCGGCATTTCATTGATGCGGCGTCACATTTGAAGACCGTCAATCCAGAGTACGTCACGGCAGCAGTCGCGAGACGGACGCAACTAACGGGAGGCCCTAGCACCCGAAAGCTTGTTCAGGACCTGCTGCTCAGTGTTGCCAAGTCCAAGAACCTGCGGCCCATCTACAGACGAAACGTTTTGCTGGCGCGGGTGTCGGCTGCCTTCGATATCGGCGCTGGGGACGAAGACGACTTGCAGGAGGGACGGCCTTCGTCGCTCCGAATTCGAGAATTGGTCAGCTACGTCGAGGACCAGAAGAGCAGCCTGGCGTGTTTTGACGATATCAAGGGCTTTGTTGAGAGGCTGGACGCTTCGGCGATCAAGTACATCGCCTACGAACACGTCCCTCGGTTGGCCGATGGCTCTTCAGACGTCGCAGTGGCTGCGAGAATACAGCTGCTCTCGCTGAAACTGCAGTATTTCGCATCCACATGCCCTTTGAGCGCTGTAGCGGTGCCCGGTGAGAAGCCGAGATCGAAATGCATCGCCTGCGGCTCCGAGTTCGACACTGCTCTGTGCGCTTCGTGCCTGTCCAGTATTGGCCGCAATGGTCTCGCGCTGTACCAGTCAACCACCGAGGACCTCGCCGGCAATCCCGCAGCCGAAAACGAAATTATACCGGAACTGGCCATGGTGGTTGGATTTTGCAACCTGAGGCTGGGCTTCAACCATGAGCGACTTGGGTACACTCCTTCGCGTCCACCATCGGCGCAGTACCTTCTTCGCGCGCTCTTCATCCTCGAGCACCAGTTCCATCTCACTCCAAAACACAGTCAAATATCACTGATCCTGGTACAATTGCACCTACTCTTGGGCTCCGCGCACAGATCTCGCGAGATTTGGGATAGCCTCGCCGTTAAGCGCACCATCGTCGATTCTCTCGCGCCCATCTTCTACGACCGATTGTCGACCGTCTCTCCCTCGGCCATTTCGCCGTCGGACACCTGGGGCCTGCAACTCCACGAGACGCTCAAGTCGCATTACGGGGTCTCCCTGAAGTTGCGAATGCCGAGGCGATTAATCGATGCATTCGAAGCTGGCAGCTACGGCAGCATAATGGACATGCCAAAGTATATCGAGAACCTTCGAGCGAGCTGCACGAGGGCGATGAGTCTTGTCGAGGAGGCGAGGGCAGAGAGGCTACTCGGGAAGCCTTACGGGGAGTTGCTCAGCGACGCTCGATTTGGTATGAGACCCTCTGGTCTTGTTTCGTGATTTCGCTGACACACAACAGCTGAGGTTCACGATGAGCTGTGTCTCAAGAACGCCATTGACTACGGATCATTCCCGTCTTGGGACTGCAGCGCTTGGCCCCCTATGCACGCAAGGCTCCTGCTCGGTCCTGGGCCATCGGTACGAACTGCTTCCACCTGGTGACCGAGTGCCGCCTAACATTGTCTGTAGAACCAACGATCTCATCTGTCACTCTTGTCGGAAGCTTTCCACGACGTGCTGGACTGGAAGCCTCCCACGGTTTACAAGTCCTCTGCAGCTGCCAGCGGCACAGACCAGGCATTTGTCCTCGAGATGATGGCTCAGTTTGGACATTCCTTCTCCAAGTTTCTTCGCAACGCAGGTTCGACGTGCACACCAGCAGAGATGCTGTACTTTGAGGCCGTCAGCTTGCTCTGCACCCTGATCCCTCTCTGCACGGGGATTGCTCGTACGAGCCCGCTGCCTGATGTGCTGAGCCAGTTGACGGAGTCGTTGCGCGTTAGTCTTGACAGCCTGCGCGCGCTTGTCTCAACCCATCAGGGTGATGCAGTGGAGAAGGCAGTGTCGACCTTGAAATCACTGCACAACGTTGCTATGCTCCGTGATACGGCAGTGGCCGTGAAGCTAACCACGCTGTGGATCCTGTCCTACAACGAGCGAGAAAAGGAGCGCGACCGATCGGGAAGCAGCAATCTGCACAAGGAGGTCCTCTCACAGGTCAAGAGCCTCGAGTCTGCGGCAGACGGGACCTTTGGAGAGGGAAAGGAGCTGCTGAAGAACTTGAAGGGCGGCGCGGTGCCGGGGCGAGACTTTGTGGCCGCGCTCAAGACATGGGTGTTTGGGGACGGGATGGGGAATGAGCTTGGGGCTGTGATTGAAGACGGCACGGTGTCGGAGCTCGTGGAGAGCTGGAGGAGCAATATTAAAGGCTGGCAGCAGGTAAAATGGGATTAGACGGTTATAGTTATAAATGATAATCAACTTGGGTATGCACGGTTGTTGAACTTGCTCTGGTAGTTGCTGACCTTCGAGTTGCTTGTGAACAAGCTTGCATGAGATGGTAGATGGCAACGCGATCAGAACGGCTCGCAACCCACAGAAGCTTACTTGCAGAGGCTGTGCCTGGGGCTGCCCTGCACAGGAGTTACGACGTGCACTTCCCCAGTGTTCTCCATGGCAACGTTACTGAGAGGTGCACGCTGAATAGTTCGCAGCTCACAGCTCACAGCACCTAGCCTGCACCAGAAGTGCCTGAGGCTGCCCTGAACAGGTTTCCAGGCGAGCATTTCCCTGGCAACTAGTGACCTGCACTCTGAACGCTGGACTCTTCCCTTTTCACCCTCGTTCCGGGCGGAGCGCGTTTGTTGTTTTGCACGCGCTTCCTACAACGGCGGCCTCGTACGGTTCTCTTTCCTGTCACAACTCCTGCTGGTTTGTTTTAACCCTGCCGCATTGCTTGGTACCTTCCACATCTCCTGCCGCGTCGTTTGATTCCTACATTTTTGCCCTTTGCAAGCTCTCCCCTTGCTGTTGAGTCTGCAGCAATCATGACCAGGACGCAAAAGAGGGACATCGCGGAGCTCCCGCACGCTCAGGGCTTCTCGACCACAAGTGCCAGCCACCTCGTGGAACTGACTCTCGGTAAAGTCGAGAGAAACTCCATCATCGACATTCTTACCCAGCGAAAGTACACCAGGGGAACCGGGGCGACTCAAGGAACCAGGCTCTACAAGAACCTCGTCATCCTGTTCCGAATGCTCCTCTGCTACGTGGACCTGAAGCACACTTCGGCCTTTTGGGAGAACGTCAAGGAAGATTGGGGCTTGTCTATCAACGGAACGTACAGCAAGGTCTTCAGCATCGTGGAATACTACACCGTCACCAGAATCCGCTGCTCGATCCTCAAGGAAAGCAATCACTCGTGCCTCCTGACTCGCCTCGCCGATCACTGGATCGAGCTCCGCGACCGCATCACTTCTCGCTCCAAGGATGTCGATGCTACCTGGGCCGCCCGACGAGCTGCATGGGCCAAACTGAGGGATACTCAGACCGCGGCACTCATGGACGATTCCCAGCCACTCTGCCTCATCTGGAACGAGGTGCAGTATTCTGCCTTGTCCTCGGTCTCAAATACCATCCGAGATGTAAATGCGCCCCTCGATCCCTGGAAGTCCCGCTTCTCCTCAGACTTGATCAGGGAGGAGGCCACGGACACTGCCCCAGTGAGAATCGAGGCTGACACAAAAGCCCAGATGGTGCGCCAGCGCATTGTTTCTGGACCCGACGCTGACACTGCTGTGGCAACGGAGCAAGGTATGAGAGCGTCATCTCACAGCCCAACAACAGCTTGGCAAGGATTCGAGCTAACGGCCATACAGGCCCAGCCCAGTCGGTGAAAATGGAACCACCGCATCTCCAGCCCGCCTCTGTGCACGCGAAGAAAAGACCGACCACGAGCGACGACAAGGAGCATCAAGCGAAACGCAAGCGCAACTCGGAGGCAGCGGGCTCGACCGCCGCGCAGCAGTCTTCCCTGGCACGCTCTGCCACGGATGCTGGAACCACCCTGGTAATCAGAGTCAAGGAGGAGTCGTGCCGGACCTTGACCAATGCGTTGATGGATCAGCTGGACCAGATGCGGATCAAGATTGAGAACGGCCAGATGCAGGTCGAGTCTCGCATCCGGGAGGAAACGACAGGTACTGTGCCTGAAGTCGCACCTCATATTGCCGCTTATGCTCAGACCCCAGCAGAAGTTGCCGCGTTCACGGATGGAAACTCGCCCGAAGCGCGCATCTGGCGGCTGGAGAAGCAGATCCAGACTCTGGAGGCCCGCGTGGCGACGGAGGCCACTTGGGCTCGCTCCCTCGGCACCTTTCTCTACGACGCCAACGAGAAGGCTCTGGCTTCGTTCAAGGACGTCTATGATTCGGTGGCTGGGCTTCGTGGGGTCTCGGAAAATCTGCTCAAGGACAAGGAGGCGCGTGATGATGCCGGCAACGGCGATAACGAGGGAAACTAGCTAGCAGTACGTTGTGAAGATGTATCTTTGTGGGATTTCGGTGAGGAGGGCTACGACTGGACAGGGTTGCGTGTGATGCTGGAGAATGGCTGTTTTGTGTTGCTTTGCTGAGATGGATGCGAGGATGAGGCAAAGGTGGACTTGTGCGTACGACATGAAGGTCTTCTGGAATCATCGTCGCCATCGGCAGGTGAAAGGAGCTATTTTCGGAATGAGAAATGGTAGAGTGCAGTCAGGCAGGTAATCAGCACTCTGGACAATTTATCTGCTTTTCCCAGTGACCTTTACGTTGTCGATGAGCCACACGACGTCGCGTACTTGCTCCTTCAGCTCAACGTGGTGACGAGCCCAAACACAACTTGCGACCTGCCGCTTCTTGTCTTTTCCACAGACGGCTTTTAGCTTCTACAACTCACCTCGGTGACTCACGCTGCCACGGGCATATGACCAAAGAACAGCCAGTTGCCTGAGTCACCCCTGACACCTGGCGGCCTGAGCAGGTTTACAGCTGCACCTCTGCTGATCACCCTGGGGACCGCGCACGTGTTTTTCAGTATTTATTCCATTTCCTCCTCGCACACCTTTTCTCGCACCATTCATTCTCCCAACCTTCACCCTCCCACTTCGAGTCTTTCATCCCGTTGCGCTGTGCAACGCAACCCCAGTTCACGCGTCCTCTGGCCAAGACGTAATAAGGCATGTCCCTTCCATCACAGACCATGCCTTCTTCTACGACATGGAGAGTGGTGACTGACCTCCCTTGCGTGGAAGGCTTCTCAGCGAGCCCCGTGCCATCGATCGGGGAGACGCGACTGGCGCTGCACCCAGGCCGCAAGAAGCTGTTCATCGAGACCTTGCTGCACCGCAGCCTCATCGGCGGCGACCAGGTAACCAGGCTTTACAGCAACCTTGTCATCCTCTTCCGCATGTTGGTTTTTTACATCGACGTGCGAGATGGTCTCCTCTGGGGTGCTGTTTGGGCTGACTGGGGAATCACTCGAAAGAATTGCTGGCCCATCGCCGAGGACATCGTCGACTACTACGTCAAAACACGGCGCCGCAGCAAGGCCCTTGAGGAAACCACTTCAGCTAGCCTCCTGGCCAGGCTTGTCGACTATTGGGTTGAGAACAGACCAGAGGCTATCCAAGGGCCCCGCGTCAGCGAACGGGATTTGCGCGTTAGACAAGCTGCCTGGAAGACGCTGCGAGACACCAGACTCAACATGTTGCTGGACGCTGCTCAGCCTCTCTGTCTTCGGTTCCGCCCCGAGCCCGAGCAGAACACTAGGTAAGCCCTTTATCAGACCCCCAAACTCCGACCCAGCGCAACTTCTAACATGTCTTTGTAGCGATATGCCGCGAGCCAACGGCAGCCCTGGCGGTCGCGCGCCCCGAGCGAAGAAGGCCAAGAAGGCAAAGCAGGCGAAGCAGGAGAAGCAGGAGAAGCGGGCCCATCAGAACGCCCAGGACAGTGGCAATGCCACCAACCAGGGAGTTGAAGTTGTCCAGAATGGTACGTTGATGACTTGCAGACTTTGGTGGCGAGGATTACGCACAACAGTTTGGCTAACCTTGAGGCAGGAAACCAGCCCACCCAGATGGAAGAGGCACCGAAGCGAAAGCGGGATTACGACTCGACCGACCAGTCGACCGTGGTGAAGCGTCCCCGATCGACCACTGTGGACGGAGGTTCCCCTTTCCGCAACGACGGCCGAGCCGGCGAGACTGGCGAGAAAAAGCCCGTCTGCTGCCGTTGCCACGAGCTGGAGGTGCAACTTCGTGAGGCCATGACGTATATGGAGTCACTGGAACGTCGGATGATGTCGGGATATGGACTTTGAGGGTCCAAGGCTGGCCGGTCAAGTACCGTAGAACGCTACATGTGGCACACCTCTTGCTTACGGTGTCCATCTATTGCTCGCAAGTTCATCTCTTGCTCACATCAATGTCCATCCGTTGCTATGCGTCTATCTTTGACCCACGTTTCCATCTATTTCTCAGGTTTCCATCTGTTGCCCACATTGATATCCATGACTTCCTCACTCCCCATCCCCTGTCGCCTTCTTTACTCGCCAGTGTCATCCCTGTGCTCGTCACTCGCTTCCACAGCACAGCCGAGCTCCACAGCGTTGGCGAAGAGAGCAAAGGTGTCCGCGTTTCTCATGGCATCCTCGGCACTGAGCTTCCGCAGGTTGTGGTACCCGTAAGCCACGTCGTCGGTATCTCCAACCGTCCTGAGGTGCGTGGTCTCGTGGAGAAACGTCGTGGCCTGGGACTTGGCGTGGCACTTGTTCGCCGTCGCCGGAAGCCTGGTGAAGAAGTTGTCGCAGAAGACCATGGTCCTGCCACCAGTCGTGACGGCCAGGGCGCCTTGGTCGCACTGGCCGTGGTCGTTGTAGCAGCTGGCCTTGGTGCCGCTGTGGGTGGAGGAGCACTCGTCCTGGACCCTGCTGTAGATGTCCGAGACCATGCTCCTCGTCCTCTCGGACGAGGACATGAAGAACTCTTCCATGCGGCCGTCGGATCCCGAGTCTGCCTCATCCTTGGCGGACGACGCAAGCATCTTGCAGTTCGAGATGGCGTTTTTGATGGCAGTGAGCTTGCTGTCCCCGCAGTCCTGGACGTTTGCGCGCTTCATGAAGCCGAGTAGCAACCCGGCAGCCTGCTTCCCATCAACCACGGCCTCGAGCTTGTTGGAGCTGTAAGAGACGGAGCCAGAAATCTCGGTCTCTCCGACCTTGGCGTAGGGAAGATGGCCGGTGGTGTGGATGTCATACTTGCCACCGGGTGAAAGATCGTGCACCTCGGCAATGTCGAACTTGACTTCAACGGACTGGCCGGCGGCGATGTGCTGGAAGGCAGCATCGCTGAGGTTTTCAAGGTCCACCGAGACGTATTCACCCTCAAAGGGCAACTCCTTGCCTAAACTCAAACTTGCTTAGTCGGAGTGTCCATCTATACTTGGAGTGGATTAGGCAAAGCAGGTAAGACACAGTCTGAGGTATTTGTAGGTAGGTGCGCATTGTGACGTGCAAAGAGGTCTCAGAAGGGCATCTTCACAGAGGCCCATGATGTTCCTTTATTCAGGGGGCGACCCGAGGCCGCGTCAACATCGACCCGCGACAGGCCATATGCAACGACAAGTCCCAATGCATGAGATGCACCCAACATGAAGCCAGACGTGCTTCATTCGGGGAGATGTAGCGAAACGTACCATTCGCCGAGACTCTGGCCTTTCGGGTGGCCTGCTTGCTAAACACGGTGCCGGTCTTGAGCAGCTTGAGGTGTTCCTTTCCAGTGTTGGTGAAGACGGCTTTGGCCTGAGAGTTGCCGGTCATTTCAAGCTTGACGTTCAAGGGTGAGGCAGAGCTGTCTTTGACCGCGGATGGGGCCGAAACGACCAAGGAGGCCAGCAGCGCCACGCTGCCGATCAACTTCATGGTGGCGGCTGAGGATGGAAGCAATAGATGGATACGATTGGCAATCTAGAGAAAGATGAGGTGATAGATTGGGTAATTTTGTTTAGAGGAAGGCTACGACGCTTTATACTCCATGTCAGATGTGATCAACGGATGATTTGTGCTACTGTGGCGCTGGGCCATCTCGCGCTGTTTGATGAGGTCGGGGCCTGATCGAATGACTTGACATCTGACCACTTCCAAGTTCCCACCATGGAAGATAAAGGTGTTTAATTCAGTTAATTTTCGCCTAGCCCGAATGCGACCTAGAAGTTGGGTAAAGTACAAGGGGCAGAACCTGGGGCCGTGCCAGCTCTGCAGAAGGTGCTGAGATATCCGTGTATCCTCCTGTCGTTCTTCAGACGTTGTGTACTTTGCGAAGTACACGGAGTAGACTCGGTATTCCACTACTTATCTTGTTTCCGAGTTCGGGTCCATTTTTCGGCATCTAAAGTGGGCGCGGACATCGCCTTGCCCCCCGAATTCACAAGTCTTGTATTACACAAGACCCAACAACATGACGCCACAGGACGACTTGCAATTCACGGGAACCCGTGGGAACACACCAGGCCTTGGTGCACTCGGACATACGTTGTCTGCGGTGAGGATTTGAAGCCGCCGTCTCAAAGATCGTCATGTTGCAGAGCTGTGCGGCCGACTCGCGTTGGGGTCAGATGCTTCATTCACCAGGTGACTTCGTCCTCTAGGCCACGGATCCCAAATCGTTCCTTTCACGTTGCGCATAACGTGCATTGCCGCGAGACATCCGAGTTGCAACATGCAGCATCATGCACATCATGCACGTTACAACCAATTCCCGGGCATTGGAACAGGCTGACAGTTACGCAGTGACCCAATTAAACTTCAAGAGAAGATAGTAACTTGCCGACGAAGCACCGACATGAGAGGCTGTGTTTTCCAAGACAGCGTCCATCACAAACGACACTGGTATCAGTGGTATCCGTCCTGTACAACCTAATGACGTTGGCGCCCCCGCTTGCTTGCTCCAGCCTTCAAGTCTCCAACAGCCGAAGTCGCTAAAGCATTGACTCCACCACTCTCGAGGTAGTAGTCAGTGACGCCCCGCGGAGCCCGAGCATTCGGAGCTTCCGCAAACCGACAAGTGGTACTTGGTAGCCTGCAAATGGAAGGGCATTGGCAATCTACGACCAGAACCTTGCCGGCACGGCAAGTCTGCCGGGGTGTTGAGCGGCCGTGGTTCCCCACACTGGTCTTCGGGGCGTTGGGATCAACTAGCCACAGGTGGGGATCGGGGTAAACCCGGTTTTGTGTCGACGACTCGACACCAAGACGAGGGAACATGATTGAAGGGCAAGAGTACCTCTATACTAATATGATGAGCACTGATTCTTACGCAACAGCCCAACACACTTGAGGACGAAACATTGCGAGTGACGGATTCTTACCGCGTAAGGCTGGAGCTGTGACGGTACTGACCTTTGCAGCGGCCCCGGGCAAACCGTTTACGTTTTGCCGTCGGCCGGCAACTCGTCTCCATGATAAGGAAGACTTCACAATCGCATCAGGTCTCAAATGTATCAAGCTCGGCCCATTGCTCCCGCACGGATCTTGCTAGGGATGTAGATCTCCATTGAATTGCACTTTCCACTTTCTCCAGAAATGATATCGTGTGCGTTCGTTGCAACGGATGTTGTATGCAATACCCGCCTCCAGGGCAAGACGCAAGGTTAGTAGTTCCAATCCTATCATATTTAGAGGTGGACGCTTACAAAGAGAGAGCATGTGTGATGGCAGGTAGAACGAATTTGTGGCATGCTCGTTGGACAGAGCAAGGCCCATCAAATTGGTGAGATAGTAACTGGCGGCACGCTGAGTTTCCAACATCAGTCCTTTTGGCCACGACAGCGGGAGACGGGCGTTTCTGTGCAGGAAATCATACGCACCTCATTACTTGCTCTGGCCTTGGCTGCCGAAAATCCGTAGGCAGGGTGAGCAATATTACATCTTCGGAGACAGCAAATGATCCTTCCTGCATAGTAGTGTTGCATAGCAACCACTTGAGAAGCCTTGATTAGCGAATAACTCGAAACAATGGAAATTGGGCTCCTCTTCTTGCCTGCCACCGTAGAGATCATAACAATAGACGGAAATGGTCTTCCATCTTCCATGTTCGGCTCTTCGTGGTGCAGTGATTCAAATGACGCTGGCTTCGACCTGTACCAAGTGGTAAGCTCTCCCTCGAGCTTCTCCCATGGATCACGGTGAATCAAATCGTCCTGGGCTAACGCCTTGTCACCTGATTGCCCTTCTGGGGCCTCGAGAAAGAAGGCCCGAAGGATCTTGGCAAAAATGTACACAGCACGGTTAGCCTGGGATGTGTCGTCATTTCTTTGAAAAGCCGTGAAAGCTTGGAACGTCTCCAGAGGGATGTCAACAGGTTGCCGCCGCACCAAACTCACGTATATCGCCTGACGTAAGTGAATCCAACTTGCTGCCTCGGCAAGACCACCTTCACTCGCAAACCGAGCTACTGCCTCTTGGTTCAACAAGTTGCGGGTTCCTCTCAAGTGATGGTATCGAGTATCTGCATCATTATCGATTTCCTCGTACAGGCGAGCGATGACAACTGCAGTGAGAACCGTAGAGTCGTAGGTCTCCGGAGGCCTCGCAAGTGCTTCAATCAGACGCTCTATGCAGCGACTGTGATAGTACGTGCTTTCCAGGTCAGATCGGCGGTCGTTGCACAGCGCATCGTACCGGCTTGCTAGAGCAAGAACCCCATTCAGAATCATCGGCTCCCGCAACGCGAGCCGAGGGACGGAAAGGGTGAAATGGCGAGCGTCATCGCAGGCGTCAGACTAGTGTATCATAGGTGACGTATTCAGCAATTACTCCAGAGGCCCAGACGAACAGAGAGCTCACCAAGGGGCCCAATTTTGATACATATAATCTGAGGAGATGCGACTCCCGCCGGCTTAGGCGCGGCATGTGACCGCTGATGTCTTTTGAGGTTGCGCTGGTTGAGTTGGGCTGTGTAGACAACTGAGTCCACGCACAAGGACTAGTCGTAGAATCATCCGGCAATGACTGTATCGGCGATAACCTGATAGTGCCGGGTGCAAACAGCGACTGCAACTGCGTAGATGTTGCATTAGGCATTGGTTCCCAAGTCTCTGGCGGGGACAATTGTACGCAGATTGACCCCGGCCCGAGTTGGGACTTTCGAGACGATATGGAGCGGCGGAGTTCAGAATGGACATTGGACGACTCAGCAGTGGGCATGTCCACGGGATTGGCCTGTCTGAAGTGCGGATCGACAACGGGGGAGGTTTCCTCGGACATGAACCCTGACGGCGACGCTGCGGGTAGAGCCTCCCCGAGGATCTGGGCCGAGGACTGCCTGGTCTGTTGAGCAGCCAAGCCCTCACCAATGTGGTTCAAGGGGAATTCGGAGGCCGCGTCTAGCGTCGCACGGTTACGAAGGGCGGACCTGTCTGCAGATACGAGTCAATTCCACAGTCCAATCGAGCAAGAATGGGCCTGCTAACCGAGATCTACTTCGTTGCGTTCATGGCTAGTCTCGTCGGAAGAGGTGAGATTGGGCGGGGATCGGACATTTCGCGCCCGCGAAGATTGTCCATGTCCAGGTCTGAACTGATATTTCGGGGCGAAATGGCAGTCTCTGCCCGACTCGTCGCATGCGTTACATTGTGCGGCTCCCGGGCGCACGAAACACCTGCGATGGCGTTGTTAACAGGATGTACAAACTCCCCTCAATAATAGGCTCCGTAAGTAAATACAGAGGAGAACAATAACCAATTGTAGCCGCTTTCCCCCTCTGTGAGTCGCCCGGAAGTAGTCAACTTGGCGCAAGCCTACTGGCTAGTCTTCCCTGGTTGCGGCGAGGTCCTCAGCTGTTCAGCTATGGTTCTCATGAGTTCCTTCTCCTCGCGTCCGCTGTTATCCCCAAACACTTCATCCATCTGCTCCAGAGTCTTGCCTTTCGTTTCGGGGACAAGAAGAAACGCCCAGATCGAGGCGAGAAAGCACCATGCTCCATAGAATATATATGTTCCGAATCCAAGGCTTTCCAGCATTGGCGGAGTAGCAACACCAACAATGAAATTGCATATCCAGTTCGTGGCAGTAGACAGTGCAACGCCTTTGGTTCGCATGGCACTGGGGAAGACCTCGGATGGAAGCGCCCAGCCCAGAGGCGCATATGTGATCCCGTATATTAGGATGAAGACGAACGCCATTGCCACGGCACCCCAGCCAGCGGCCGGGTGTGAGTCCCACTTCTGGGAGTAGAGTCCAACCAGTATTGCCATGATTCCCCACGAGATGGCACCACCGGCACCACCAAATATGGCGAGTGGTCTTCGGCCGACCTTGTCGATGATGAGGAAACATATACCGACTGCAACCAACTGCAGCATGTTGAAGACTCCAGACATGAGTAGCGCCATCTCGGATGATTGACCAAGAGATTCGAAAAGGGATGGTGCGTAATAGATAAATGCGTTGATGCCGGAAAACTGCTGAAAGAAAAGAACGCCGCATCCAACAGCCGTTCTACGCCACGTTTTCCGACTGAAAAGGTCGAGCCAGGAGAGAAACTCGAGTTTGAGTCCTCCGATACCAGGGTGCCGGCGCTCCCGAGCCGCTTTCTGGAATTTCGCATCGGCCACGATTCCCTGGAACTCTGTCTGGACCCGGACGTCCGTCTCGGGAAGACGCCGTAGCTTTACCAGACTGGCGAGTGATTCCTGCTCTCTATTGACCAAGGCGAGCCAGCGTGGCGAGAATGGGAATAGGTGAATTCCTGCGCCCACAAATGTGGCAGAAACCATTTGAAGACCCAGAGGGAGCCGAAATGAGATTTCTCCGACCATGTGACGCGTTGCGTAGGTAATCCAGAAAGAGATGACCACACCAAACACGATGGAAACGGATTCCAGAACGAGTAGAGTTCCCCTGAGGTTAGGTGGTGCAATTTCGGCAATATATAACGGTGCACCCTTTCATGAATACATCAGCATCCTGTAGGGAATCATCAGGTCGGTACAATACTGACCAAGGCGAGCGTCCCAACCCCAATACCACCATTCGTTCTTCCAACCACCAACATCTCATAGTTTACGGCGGCCGTCTGAATAATGGCACCAACGTTGAAGATCACGGCGACTACCGTGAGGGCCCATTTGCGCGAGATCGTATCGGCCAGATAAGGCATGAAGAAGCAGCCCAAGAAGGCGCCAAGTTCAAGCATGCCCGTCATAAAGCCTTTGCCGAATCCAGTTTTCGTTTCGGGAAAGACGTCATGAAACTGGGGCATGACAATGATGACGGAAATCACGCCCTGATCATAACCAAATGAAAATCCGCCCAACGAAGCCAAGAAAGCTGCCCCAAAGACGTATGGGGAGGCTATGATGCCTCGGATGCCCGATCGCCCATAGGAGATACTGTCGGCCAGAAACGATGGTAGCTGTGAGGTTGGAACGGCAGTGAGGTGCGCGTTTTCAACCATGGCAGGCTCATCCTGTGGACTTGATTTCGAGATTGTGTCCATATTTTCGACTTTCGAATGACCTGCGTACGCTCGTGGCGGAAAGAAAAGACAGGTGATGAGGAGCAGAGGTGGAGTGTAAACGAGGACCGTCAAAGGTGATGAGACGGGAAATAAAGAAGGCACTGAGTGTGACTTTTAAATCTCAAGAGGAGGCTCGTTGCCGTGGTGAAGATACTAGAGGCGGGACCCAGCTCGGCAACCACCCGCGTCCAAGATGCGGGTTTCCGCTGGTGTAATGCGGCGAGAAGTTCCCCATGGGGACCTTAACCAATGTTTTTGGCCAATGTCGTGGTAGAAGTTGGCAAATAGGCACCGCTGCGGTTGTCGGCATGCGCACAAGTGATCCGCATTTCGGACTCTCCAAGTCCAGCTGCTCGCTTTGCTGGGCTTTACCTCTTTGAGAAATTTTCTCCGCCGACTTCATTCCCACTAAAGTCCTTAGCGGGGCTTGGGGATTGGGGTCATCGCCAGATGAAGTCCGTATTAATTAGACATCCTCTAGCCCTTATGCACTAGAAAGGGAACACATCTTATTTTATGGAGTGCGCGAAATCCACGCGATGCGTACTTCTATGGCCTCTTAAGGTACGGACCTAGTAAGGAGGCCGTGATGGCCCATGGGTTATAACGTGCCTAGGCGCGTCGGCGCACATAGTAAAACGACGCCGCTACTCACTAGTAAATATAACTAGCAAGGACCTAGTACTATTCTTTTTCTTATGCGAGTTATGGCTAGTACTATAGTCCCACTAGGACAGGTCTTTTAGATTGCTATTAAATAAGAACTAAGTAGATATTATACACGCATTCCTTCTAGCATAAGCTTGTATATTTACCGATCCCTACTAGAAGTTAAGGGCCTCGATGTCCACTGTTGTATTTGCCTCCAAGGCATCCTTAATCGCCTGACAGACAACAAGAGCAGCAAGTCCGGACTGCCCCGTGCAGCTTGGGAACTCCTCGCCGCGGATGACCTTAACGAAGTGCTTTAGCTGCAGCTCAAATGGAGTCCCTTCGGGGACGGAGATCTTTTCCCTGAATAACTCCTCGTGCCATGTTTTCTCGGTGCTAGTATACGACCATCTGGTCATGTCCGGTACGCTGAGTGACGCCTCGGTGCCGAATATTCGATAACAGTCCTGCCCTGCCTTTGGGATCAAAGGATTCTCGCCTGTGCCAGACTCAAAATTGTAGGGAGAGGGGAGGTTGTCTGAGACGACAAAGCTTCCTACGACGCCGGACTTGAACCGCAGTGTAAGCGCTGCGCCTTCTTCGGCCTCGAAACCCCGTTGCGAAATAGTCCTCTCCGCGTGTACGCGAACTATCGGGCCGAATAGGTAGTGAAGTAGATCTACTTCATGGATCATATTAATTAAGACCACACCACCCGTCTCATGTCTGCGCCACTCAGCAGGTGGGTCAAAGTAGTCCAGCGGCTTATACGTCGTCCATAGGCCGTTGATAGCTATGATATTTCCCAGAGAGCCCGACGAAACAAGATGCTTTGCAGTGACCATATAAGGGTTGAACCGGCGATGGTGTCCCACAAGGGCCTTGACTCCGGTTATGTCAAGGTGCTCTAGGAGCTCCTTGCCGCTCGGAATATCAGTGCAGAAGGGCTTCTCAACCAATACATGAACGCCGGCGGTTGACAACTCCTTTGCTACCGGGACGTGGGTGTGGTTTGGCGTGCAGATTATGGCAGCGTCGGGCTTATCGGGGGACTGCAGTAACTCGGCCGTGGATTTGTAGTAAGCCACGCCGAGCTCCTCTGCCAACCTTTGCCCTGCAGACATAGGGTCGACGATAGCGATGAGGTCAGCGCCATTGCTCTCCGCTACTGTCCTTGCGTGGCGTGGTCCGATTAGGCCGGCGCCAATAACGGCAAGCTTTGGTTTGATGCAAGTCGTCATAATGAAGTTGGGGATGCCTGAGCACCAGCCACAGGAACCAGAGTAAAGGTAATGGATCAAGGCATTAATTAGGGGTTCCTTAGGAAAGAGGAGTGAGGTGAGATTAAGGTAGGGAACTCGTTAAATTATAGAGGCGCATTAATCCGTTAAACTTATAGTTCCCCGCATTAATCTAAGTAATGTGCCGGGCAACGGCCTCATTAGTGCCTATATGTTTTCCCCGCTAAGACGACTCATATATTGGATAAGACTTTTCCCGCTTGCCCTTCTTAAGCCTATCGACCCTCAAACTTATAATATTAAGGTTTTGCTAGAAACATAGCTAGTAGAAATGCTCGAATCCTTCTTAGTAAGTGTTCTAGACTACTAGCCTGTACTCCGAAGGTAACCGGAGCGGGTTTAGCGCCATCATAATCCATGCCCAGTCGATAATAATCCCATAGCCTCGCCGTATGTTATAATCGGAACTGTGGCTAAGGTCGAAACTGCCGGCATTGGTTCTTAGAATGGAGTTATTCTTTAATACTACTTCACGACGAAAAGTAGTGGTGGACTGACCCATCATGGTCGTGAATCCTACACCGGACGGCCGATCTAGAAATTTAACGGCCCTATCATGCGTCAATCACCCCTTGGAAGGAGGGGGCGCTTCTACCGTTTCGCCAATATTAGCGCTAGGGCACTAGGATAGAGTCATAACGAGGACCCTGACAATATAGTGTGTGAGACGTGGGCAATTTGGTAGATGATATATCAGCAGGCGTGTACTTGCGTTCTCGTAATAGTGGATTGGAAGAGGCTCGTCCGTGTGAAAATATGGACGGCGACTCTACTCTAAATGGTAGGGTAGTAGCAATAGCTATGTTCTTATTAACGATGAGGTTGCGAGGTTGCATGTTAGGATGATAGATGAGGATAGGCATCTTAGGTGGGTTAGTCCGTGCGCGTACTGCTTGAGGAATGCTATACTAAAGACCAGGTCGATAAGGAGCGCCAGCTCCTTATCGATTTAATCGACACTAAAGCCATTTGCCGTCTCGCTTCGTCCTACCACGGCATCGATCCTTGCCAGACGTTTCGTCCCTAGACTCCCGACAAACATGGCTCCTTCAACATTTGCTACTTCGTCCAGTTTTACTATATCCCCTCCCGACAGATGGGTTATCCGGATTCCCTTCCTAGCCGCATTGCCTAGATAGACTGAATTGGCTACGATGAGGTAGGCTGGCCCCTGTGCCTGTCAAACATCACCATCCGGATGTCTAATAAGGTCATGCGAGCAGATATGTCGCAGCCAAGACAACCACCCTAGTTACCCGAGTGCATTTCTTTTACTAAGGGCAGTTCGATTAAAGCGGCATTTATTATCCTAGACTACGTTGAAGGCCAGACTCTATAGGATCTCGGCTTCCGGACGTCTAAACAGTGGGACTTCAGCCATGACGGCCCGACTAAATAAACAGGCGCCTTACGCGCAGCTGGCGGACGTCTATATCCAGCTCCGCCGGCTCGAATTTCCTAAAATTAGGGCTCTTGGCTTTGCGGCCGTGGCTGGTAAGCCGTCATTATATGCGTTCTAGACGACATCCGGGTGCGCCACCGCCCGCTATCTATTAAGACAGCCCTATAGGACGTTAAGGGAATAGATACGGCCGCCAAGATCAAGCTAGGGATGACCTTTCAGACTGCTAGTAGCTTCGTAAACGCCCTGCTCTAGCTAGCTAAAAACGACTAAGATAAATTTCCCGACCTATTTAGGGATAACTAGGGAGGCTAACGTATCCTCTACGTTAGACGCTACTTCCGCCCCTTCGTCCTCGATATGTGGCTCGACTCCTTTGCTAATAATAGTCCATTTATGCTAATGCACGGGGATATTAACATAGCACATAACTAACCCACACAACTAACCTTCCTTCTCTTCGATAGGGACGTTAAAACTTACTAGCGTCCTAGACTAGGAATATAGCTATATTATGCCGATGTAGCTGCTAGTTCCGTCTATCTAGTTAACTAACTCTTAGCTTTGAATTCATGATGCTAATGCGAAAATAGCATAATAATGAGGTTAAATATCTAGTCGCTGCTATTAAACACCGCGAGAGAGTTCTACGGGCCCCGCCTCTACTATCGCAAGAATGGCCTAGGATAGAAACATGGTGCCATATCGCGGTTGACGTGGCGCTGCGAAACCCAGACGCGATCTACGATGTATATTAGAACTTCCTGCTCTACAAACTCGCGAGGCCAATGCTACCTCCCGAGGAGTTCAGGGAGTTCCATGCAAAGTTTATCTCTCCGCGCGTAGCAGCCTTAATGGAATCGCTAGAGCAAATGGCTCTGCCCTCAGTAGCAGGAGCAGAACCAATTTTTCGAGGAAGAAAAGAATACTTAGATTTTAAATCCCCATTACAGATTATAAAAGACGAGAGTTTCTTATTATTTTCTTACTACTTCCGACGGTAATACTTCGTTTATAGCTATAGGGACTCGCTATTAGCCCCTAGTTAGACATCTGACGCAGCTCGTGCTACTTATCGGCAATAGCCTTTAAGTTATTAATATACACGTTCTTAAAAGTACGACCGGCATGGTTATAGAGTATATCGACACGTTAGCCTTATTAGTTAATTCTTCGCGCTAAATAATACTTTATGTCTTGAAGCGGGCCTTAGTAGTAGAGTGAGGTGGTACCGTTATTAGGACATATATAGTTGTGGCGACGTCTGCAGTTAGACATCGGTGGCATATCTCCTCTATCTAGATTCTTTCCTAGGTATTTATTTACAGTAATATCCTTCCTTCTTAGTAGCGTCGACTGCATCAACCTTATAGTGTTGCTTCTGCGGGTAGGGGCAAAGTAGTCGTTGTATAACAGGCGTTGTTCCAGTACTCGTAGCCGTTAAGGTTTCCAGCGCAACTCCATCCTCCACCCACAATCGCAAGGCGTCGAACGTTGTGTCCGGGAATGGGCCAGGACCACCAAAGCAGTGATGCACACCTGGAGCAAGGAATAGACGATAGTACTCCTGCACGTTTGCGTCCATTGCCATGACCTGTTGATAATAAAACTCACTGCCACGGGTAGGAATAATGCTGTCAGCTTGGAGGACATTAGTGACTGATACTAAAGGACAGGTACAAGCTTCGCAAAGTTGCATAAAGCGAGGTTTGACAAACCATGCCGTGGTAGCTAATCGATTTCCCGCCACGACTTCGAAACCCCGAAAGATCTGGGTTGTTCGTACCAATGATGCTGTCATATAACTGCACTGAGGCATGGGAAATGCGACTGAACTCTTGCTTCGTAAAGTTTCCTATAACCGCACTCGAGCTCTTGAGAATAAACAGCTTGACCCAGTCATCTGCTAACTCGAATGGCAGCCTGGGACAGGTTCCATCAATCGCGCAGATAGTTGGAATAATTGCAACGTCAGTCATCGTGCCGGTCAGCCTAGCATCTTTATACACCCCAAACCAAATGGATGAGTTGTTCGGTCTCCGCCACGGACCACTGCGGAAGAATAAAATTAACAGAACTGTGGAGCGAAACCTATTGATTCTCGGCACTTACGGCGCCTTGAACGACCGTCGCCGCGCCAGGGGAAATCCGGCGAGGAACACCAAAATTTGTGCAATTGATGATTGTTCCAACCATACTCATGGGGTTAAAGTCGCCATTTGTAATGATGCCATCAACCACGCCGTCATCCATATCGCACGCTTCAATTGCAGCTGCAGTAATAGCATCGACCTCGCACGACGGCGGATACTCTCCAATCAGATCCATAAGAAAGGATGGATAAATATCCTGCATAAACAAAGAATTCCAGTTTATTGCCGGCGCAGAAGCAGCAATCCCGTCAAAGGCATTAGGGTATCGTTGAGCAAGCATTAGTCCTTGCCGGCCGCCCTGAGAGCACCCGCTGAATTATGAGAATTTAGGCGCTTGGCCGTAGAATCTTTTGGTGATGCTCTTGCCGATGGCCGCAGCGTCGTTGAGCGAGACGGAGCCTAGATTCTGCAAAAGGTAGAGGTTGGGATTTCCCTCGCTTAGAAGGCCCCAGTTGGCGGGAGAAGTGTTGGATCCCAACCCGTCATCAGTCGAGACCGTATACCCCTCCCCGACTGATGCGATCATCCCCATTAGTCCGGCGTAGTGTAGACCAGCTTGCCATCCTGCACCGCCAATAGCCTGCATTCTCCCATTCCAGGTATTAATTGGCAGCCAAACCTGGACCTCGATGTTATCGTTTTGCCCGGGGTGGGTGTATGTCACGGTGACGTTGCAGAAGCTGACGTCAGTGACATTAACTGCTCCGTGGTTGATGTAGAACCCAGAAGGTATGTGTCTAGAGTAATTCGCCACGAGATTCGCTTCGAGAGACAGAAACTCGGCCCCAAAAAGTGCTGGATATGGAATTGTAGTTGGAGAGCAGGCAGAGGACGATACCGTGCCGTTGAAAAGTGTGGGGATCATCATAGTGTTGGGAGGAGGCACAGAACAAGTATGTCACAGAGTTTAAATAAGAAGGCGAATGAGGAAATATACAACCTCAGAGTCAGCGAGGAAATGATTGTAGTTGAGTCTTCATCGCTAAGTCTAGTCTTTTAGTTCGAACTAGACAGCATGCAAGTTTATCACCTTGTCGCCCCTGTCAATCCTTCAGTGGACGGATACGCGTATCATGACAAGCAAATGCCCCCGCTAGATGTTCGCGGAATGTCCTAATGGAGCTGACCTATGCTAGCTGGACTGGTACACCTCCGGCAGCTGGAATTTGGTTTGGTGATTTCAAACTGCCGCGTGTCGACCACGCGTACGCCGTATTGGACACGCCGTCTCGTACGTACTACGGACGTAATAGTCAGTATATCTGTATCTCTCAGTGACCAGTCCCGACCCAACACGGTATAGCGTGGAGCGACCATAGAACCCCCCCTAAATCCACGGGCTTGGCCAGGGGCCCCAACTTTGAGATGGATGAACTTCATCCTCGCTAAGCGAGCGCGGCGACGAGGCGCACGAGTTGGCTCACCGTTGGACTCTGTTAGTAGTTATTTCGTTCTAATTGGCTCGCGGCTATCCAAGGGAGGTGCACTCATTGTCTCCAAATCGCAGGTTCTGATCTAATTACTAGTCTAGCTCTTACATTACAGCCGAAAGTCTGAAATGTGATATACATGATCTATTATCTATGCCCGACTCGCTATACCCAGTACATACTAGAGCAAGAGGTTATGTGTGTAGTAGGCGAAAGTGGTAACATCCATCAGGCTCTCAAATTACCCATTCTTCTTTCGGCCTTAACCCGCTCGGGTATCTCTAAATAAACAACACCGAGACTCTAAACATCAAAAGCGAATCAAATACGTATAGCGACTACTCGTGGGAGAGAGAGTAGCTGCTCTGCCCTTAGGCATATTCAAACACCCTGAATATTGATCGAACTATGATGAGAAGACTCGTGGCATAGAGTATGTTGAGGGTCATCTCCTAAGGAATCGAATTATTGAAGGAGTCGGGCGTTGGACCGCCTCTCATCCTCTTGTAGAAGACGAGTGCGATGACGCAGAATAGTCCAAATAGGATGACCTGGACTAGGAGTCCGATAATGACGATCCTCTTAACCCATTTCGCCAAATCGGGTTTCTGGACCACCATGAATCCTACAGAGCTCCCTTGAATGTCGAACGAGAGCACGTCGCCAATGACGAGTATTTCGGTTAGCCTCAAAGGTCTAACTAGCGAGAACTTGTCGGTACGCTAGTAATAATTCTGCCGAGTGTCATATACATCAATGCGGCAACTAGCGCCGGGGTAACGAGGATACAAATGTTTTGGAAGACGTATGGCATGATCCTGCCGGTCTTGGAATATACCCCTGCGCGGGCAGCATACCAAATAAACACAACTCATCTAGTTGTTAGCAAAGGTACGATCGTGGCAATGCCCATTAACGTATACAAGCAGCCTATGGCGAAGACGATGTAGAAACGGGTGCCAGTCTTCTAGATCTTCTAGCACACACAGAAGAAGGAGGCTAGGAAGAGGAGGAGGAAAAGCACAGCAGCTCCCAGACTCGGGGATAGCGCCATAAGTAGTAGCCGCCTTTAGTAGGCTCAGCTCCAGGAACGGGATCAAGGAGGGAGTCGGGGCTAGACATGGCGGCTGCTGTGCGATACGACTTGGCATTCGTTAACTAAGGTTTTATCGTAAAAGAGAAAATAAACGGTAAGCGAAAAAAGGAAGCAAACTCGACACTATGGATGGTGAAACGAAAGAAGGAAAGGTACAAACTCGAGGCTTCGGAGTAACGTCTGGAAGTATAACTGAAAAGTAGCGGTTTCGAGGAAGTGCGTGCCAAGTACCCACAGGCGACCTCATTTCCTACTAACTTCGTTCTGGGCCACGAGCTGCCGTATGCAGTGTGGGTGGGGCCTCTGAGTTCTTCCCCGTGTTGCAATCGAATACGCGTATCCACAGCACATTAGCCCGTATCCGGACTTGCACTGTTCCTGTCTTCGGGCCATGCCGAAATTAGCGACTCCCTCTAGGGGGCGTTTACCGGAGAGATGTTGCCCCATCAGTTAACCCGACGTGCGTAAGTGCCATGAGTCCGTGACCAACACATACATAGGCTGAATATGCTAACGGTTTCATACGCCCTTCATTCACGCCACACCATGACATTCAGCCGGCACACAGACAAGTAGGGGCCATTCCAGCGCCTGTGGTATGCGTACGAATACTAGACGGACGATCTGAGTAGTGCATGAACTGTCCGACGTGGCATGCCAAGAAAGTGGTTCAACCGTCTGCCAATCCTCATCATCCTGCCTGCAAACTGCAAAAGGCTGGGACGCTCATTCTTCATAAGAGTGCCGTGTAACTACCTATCTATAGCTAAGGAGAAGAGTAGAAAAGAAAAGGAGTCTAACCCAAGATACCCTGCAAAAATGGATAGACTCGGCCGGCATTACTCCTTGGATTATCTAATGGCAAGTCAGGGATCTTGCCACCGCCATTGGCTATGGCCACTAGTATGCAAGATTAGGGACTCTTAACTAGATAACCATCCAACAGACCAGGTTTGACTTGGCACTTCGTTTACACTTTGACTGGGATCATTACTGTGATAAACAACAGGAGAAAACAATATCCCGAAACTACTGTCCCGCACTGCGGTCGTATCGACGTACTGTTATTTTCGGAGTCTATCTACATTGGTTTTGGGAAATGCATGACAGCGCCATAAGTTCTCAAAACAAGCCCAGCGCCCCAAGCGGGAAATCCTACCTTGCAGTCGATAAATCCGAGACAAGCCCTTTTAGACTTTGAACTCAGCATGTTCGATAGCTCTACCCATCTCAGGTGTCTCGGTTGAACCTTCTTTGCCGTCATTCGACCCTGCCTCCACCGACAAAGGAAAGACGTGATGCCTCCATCTCCTTACAGGGATCTTTTCAGTGAAAAAAAGCGAGATTTCCAAAGATGATCTCCCAGAGGTTTCGCCCACGCAATACCATGTCCAAAGCAAAGCCAAGCATGTCGTGCCAGCGTAGACAAATCCAAGCATTGGACCCAGCCTAGCATCGTCATAAAGGTAGGGCGCGGTAAACGAGACCAGCCAAGTAGTAAAGTAGAAGACCACGATACTCGTTGACATGATCTTGTTTTGGTTCACACCAACTGCCATCTCTCGCGCAATGGTGTATGCCAATGGACCAAGGCCGAAATTGAATCCGACGACGACAACAAACGAGAAGACGATAATGACATACTGTGTAGCAGTCGTCAGAGGCTTAGTCCCAACGCAGCCAATGACAATGAAGGCTACTAGCATCATACAGTTGGTGACCATGAGGTTGATGCGCCGGCGGACCTTGTTTCCCGTTATGACGGCAGCGCCGACTGCGAAGATTTGAACAATATTAACGATGAGCTGAACGAGAAAAGGTTCTTCAACGCCAATAGCCTGAACAAAAACCACACCGTAGACGTAGAAGAAGAGGATGCCGCAGATTTGTTGACTGAACATTGCGCCAGCTGAAAAGATGACCTTTCTCCTCTCGACTGGATCCGTGATCACCGACTTCCAAGAAGAGAACTGGGCATGTTCCTCTTCGATCCGTTTCGCGTTCTCCAGTTTAGCCATGTCGTCAGCTGGATGATATGTGGGGCGACTCCGGTTGATCTTGCGAAGGCTCTTCTCGGCGTCGTCGCGGCGACCTTTGAACACGTACCATGCGGGGCTCTCAGGAGTGAATGGCAGAGCCGCGAACATCATCAAAGGAAGCACTATGAGGCCACCCATGGGAATACGATATGACAAAGAGTTGTTGGTGAGGTTCTGCGTGCCCTGGTTGATACCCGATGCGATCAACTGGGACCATGACTGAAGGAATTGGAACATCATAAGAGCTGGTCCACGGATGCTGGGGGGTGCGACCTCGCCGATGTACAACAGGGACGTTACGGTGAACTGGCCCACTCCAAGGCCGATAAAAATGCGTCCAACGACAATGATGGCTTCGCTGCCTATCGTGTCTGCGACCTGGCAGATGCCGCCAAGGAGGATGCAGAAGGAGGCAAACCAGAATGTGGCTTTCCGGCCCCATCTGTCGTTCAAAGGCGCCGCCATTACGGCCCCGAACAAGTCCCCGATATATATAGCTGAAGCGGTGAGTGCCTGGAAAGATGAAGGCAGGGCCAGGTTGCCCTTTTCGTCGCGATGTGTCCCGTAGTCATTCTTGAATTGCTGCATGGCCAGTACACCGTTGTAGTAGGTGTTGTCGTAACCATAACAGAGAGCGCCGATAGCTGATACAGCGCAGTAGAAGGTCGCCCAACGGTGCGATTTCCAATCGAACTTGAGTGATTCGAACATCTTGAGCTGATTTGGTCCTGGAGCGAGACGGTTAAGGATAATGGGGTAAACAGCCGAGTAACAGTTGAAGGCTGGACGAGCGAAAGGGGAGATACACTAAGGCGAAAAGTCCTTGTCTTGGGGGAAATCTGGGGAAGAGGGCATTTCATCTGGGGCAGCAAGCTTGATTATATCTGGAGAGAATCCGGGGCAGACATCCACGTCGCGTGGACATGAAGGCAAATCGATGGCGGGAATTTGCCCAAATTGGAAACCCCGACGTGTTCGCCAACCGGCGCTAACAACTGCGGCTCAAGCCAAGGTTCAAAGCCTTGAATGCTAGTAGGCGCCATGCGACAGAGCCACATGCACCCGGACCACTTACATTTCCGTCTCTTTCTCGGGTCCCGCATGATGAGAGCAACTGGGCGTATATGGGAATGGCGGACATGAACAGCGAGTTGCACATCGGCCGACAGTCCGAGGAGAAGCTCCAAGGTTGGACTAATGGCGCCGGCAGGCAGGCCTTGGCACTAAGACGCAAATTATCGAGTCATGCGTCTTATTTTTTTATTTTTTTTTATTATTTCTTAATCATCGCCACGAAAGATGATCGAAGCAGGGCCTAATGTCCGCTCATCAGAAAGGAGGTCCGTACCGTACCCATCTTGTACGGTCCTACCTCTGTTTTAGGGAGGAGTGAGTGGCAACTTCTAACTACCTCTAGAGAATCGACCTGATTCAGCGACAGGACGTTCGCCGCAGGTAGAAACCGAGCTGACGAAGGTGCCGTCAGCATACCATTGGTGCAGCAGAGCTTGTCCATGTCTGGTTGCATCACCTGCCTCTTAGCAACTCTCGGTAGCGCGGTTCCGGAGTCTGTGTCATTTCCGCCACACGTGCATGGCGGCTTTGTCCGAATGGAGAATAACCCGGGAAGGACGCTGCCGAGCAGAGAACAACCGTAACAACTCAGATTCAGTCAACGCTAAAGGGTGTTTCACATGTACTTTTAAACACTGCTCGTATCAGCTGGGTGGGCCGGGAATCGCATCTCAGCTTCCCCTACGGACGTAGTGGTTGGGTGTGTAGCCGAGCTAGGGTTCTCCGCAGCGCCACGCCTACCAGCTGAAAATCCCACTTCGGGTTCTCCGCTCGTATTTCCGAAAACGGCGTGTTCCGCGCAATTGAAGGCATGCCATCGGCCGACAACCACATTGCATCCTCAATATTAATGAATCATTTACCGTCTCCATTGGCTAGCGGTGAAATACCATCACCCCGGATTCAGCTTTTCTGCAGTTTGCGGGAGGCTGCCAATTTCATTGCCATGGCTCAGCGAGACACTGTTGATGTAATCATCCTCGCCCTGATCCTGCTTGGAACTGCCATATACTTTATTAGGGGGAAATACTGGACAAAGACTCAGGCTTCTCGAGACAATGCCACTGCCAGCATCGATGACACAAAAGCCATTCCGACGAGGGACCTTCCTAGGCAGCTGCAGGAGGAAGGCAAGGACTGTGTAATTTTGTATGGCTCGCAGACGGGAACGGCAGAGGACTATGCCTCCCGCCTGGCCAAGGAAGGGAAAACCCGATTCGCTTTGAAAACGATGGTTGCTGGCCTAGACGAGTATGACTTCGAGAATATCGGCGACTTTCCAAACGACAAGGTCATAATGTTTGTCATGGCGACGTATGGCGAGGGCGAGCCGACTGATAACGCTGTCGAATTTTACGAGCTTATCACTGCCGACAATCCCGCCTCGCATGAATGCAACGGCCCCCCGCTGGACAACCTCAACTATGTTGCATTTGGTCTGGGTAACAGCACTTATGAGCACTACAACGCTACTATGCGAAATGTCGACAAATATCTCACATGTCGCGGCGCTCACCGGATCGGGGACCTTGGCGAAGGTGATGACGGTGCTGGAACTACTGAAGACGACTTTCTGGCGTGGAAGGATCGAATGTGGGCTGAGCTATCGAAAAAGTTCGGTCTGAAGGAGCACGTTGTTGTCTACGAGCCCGCACTCGCTGTCGTTTCGAGCGACGGCCTGACTATCGGGTGTTCCGAGGTATTCCTTGGCGAACCCAACGAAATGCATCTTCAGGGCAAGGTCAGGGGTCCTTTTGATGCCAACAACCCATATGTCGCCCCAATTGTCAATTCAGAGGAGCTATTTTCCGCTAATGATCGGAATTGCGTCCACATTGACATCGATATCGGCGGATCGAACCTTACCTACCAGACCGGTGACCATATTGCTATATGGCCATCCAATCCTGATAACGAAGTTGATCGATTTCTGGCCGTGATGGGATTGACAGAAAAGAGGCACGACGTTATCAACATCACGGCCATCGAACCGACTGCCAAAGTCGCCTTCCCAAGCCCAACCACGTATGATGCTCTTGCTCGATACTACTTGGAGATTGGCGCTCCTGCATCGCGCCAATTTGTTTCGACACTCGCCACATTCTCTCCGACAAATGAGATCAAGGCAGAGATGACCAAACTTGGCAAAGACAAGGACTACTTCTACGAGAAGTCTGGCCGCTACTTATACAACATTGCCCGGCTCCTGGAAACCATTGGAAAAGGAGAGATATGGGATAATGCTCCATTTTCCGCCTTCATTGAGAGCATGAACAAACTTCAGCCCCGCTTTTACTCGATTTCCTCGTCTTCTCTAGTCCACCCTCAACAGGTATCCATCACTGTGGTCGTCGAATCGCGGTTGATTCCTGGTCGGAGTGACCCATTCCGAGGCATTGCGACGAACTACTTGTTTGCTTTGAAGCAGACACAAAAACATGATTCCAGGCCGGAGCCCATTGACCCAACATACAAACTTGCAGGCCCTCGAAACAACTACGACGGAAACCGTATTCCGGTCTACATTCGCCACTCCAAGTTCAAGTTGCCCTTGGATCATGAACAACCCGTTATTATGATTGGCCCTGGTACCGGTGTTGCACCGTTTCGAGGTTTCGTCCAGGAGCGTGCCAGGCTCGCCCAGTGCGGCACTAATGTTGGGCGGATGCTACTTTTCTTTGGCTGTCGTAAGAGCTCAGAGGATTTTGTGTACAAGTCTGAGTGGGAGGTAAGTGGTAGAATACTATGGAGTTTCACGGTCATGCAGCTAATTACTTGTGCAGGAATACGGGAGCGTTCTTAGCGGAAAGTTCGAGCTCATTACCGCATTTTCTCGGGAGAGCAACAAGAAGGTCTATGTGCAGCACAGACTCCAAGAACGGGCTATCGAAGTCAACGAGCTTCTCTCGCGAAAGGCACACGTCTACGTGTGTGGTGACGCGGCTAATATGGCTCGAGAAGTCCGTGCTGCACTGGCCCAGATCATTGCAGAGGGACGCGGTGTGGCGCTTCAGACAGGAGAAGAGACTGTGAAGCAAATGAAGGCTACAAACCAGTATCAGGTATGTCGGTCCGCAAATAATGCCACAGATAATATCTCTAATCAGGTTTCTTTGCAGGAGGATGTCTGGTCTTAGCTGTGTGGGCTAACGGACGTCATGTTGTAAATGGTTCGACGTAGTCTTTGTGTGTGCCACAATTAATCCATGGAAGTCTGGTCTAGATAGATTTCTGGCTTAACAGAAGAGACAACTCAAATGAATCTATAGTACACATATCAAGAATACTGGCAGCAATTATAATCTACCCTCAGAGCGCGATATATACTTGCAATATGACGGTGATGAGGAACTGTCTGATCTTGCGGATTAAGATATCCCATCTAGATATAGCCATAGCAATGGGTCCCTTGACTTCCTCCGCGTTTTTGTGGGTTTCTATTCTATCCCAATGTCAAGGTCCGTCCTTCCCGCTCAAAGAGACGCACTACGTGAAAGGGGCCCCTAAGAAACCGGTAAGAAGATGTCGCGACTTAGAATATCGCTTAGCAAGAGCTGCCGTAAGAGCATATCCAAGCTGATTAAGAGAATCTAAGTACGGAGTATAATTAATTATCCAGCTAAGGGAGGAAACGAGCAGAAGGACAGTAACGACGTGCCTATTGTAGATGGTATTGGGGCGTTCTAGATATAGCTTAGCGGAAGTTTAGCGCAAGCCATGATCGTTGTGATGATGAGTTTTCCAACCCCCGATCACATGATGACCCCGCAAGTTCTGAGACTTCCCTACGCTGTGGAAGCAAGCCAGCTGCCGAACAGCTCCCATGTCATAGGCTTCCGAATACGAAAAGACTGCCGTTTGTCAGAGCCGGACTTGGAAAATGTACAAATTTGTTCCGGACAGTATCGGCGGCCTTGGAGCGAAGCGCAAGCTCTCGCGAAAGACTTGTGATGCATGCAAGAAGCGTCATGTGAGTACGCCGACGATGTTTGGTTTCGATGCTGAGTCTTCGCTACAGAAACGATGTTTTCATGACCAACAGTCGCCTTGCAAAGATCAGAGCGAGAACCAGTCATCAGCAGAACGCCTCGTCGATAAGGAAGGGGTGCGCGCCATGGCATGCTCCGCGCCTGTTGAGAGTACCGGAGGCTCTTCAGTGCCTCATCCGATATCCAATGAACGCGTCTCTGAGGACAATCACTTGCGGTTTGTGGGAAATTTGAGCCCGGAGGCGTCCTTTCTCGCAACCCGGAACCGCGCAGCACGCGGTGACGACCAACGCGCCGAGGTCGGTGTGTGGCTTGGGCATCAAATTGATCGTCCAGCTGCCACTGATGGCCATCTGGGTGCAAAATCAAACGCCGAGGAACAGATTGATCCTACCCCCATTCCACTGTCGACGGCGGGCGACCTTCAGATGCATAGGGAGTGCATGTCCGTCCTCCCTCTCGAGGACGAGTTTGGCCTCATTTCGAACGTATTCTTCTCCAAGTTCGACCCCATATTTCCCATTCTATACGAAGAAGACTTCGAGCAACTTGAAGAGGCTGAAGCACTGGCGCTCAAACAGTGCATCTGTTTGATTGCTGCGCTTGACCCCTCTTTAAAGTCCCACCTGAGGTTTCACACCGACACCGTCATGTCGCAGACGGAGTTCCGTTCACGCATTGCAAAGGCTCTAGAATTCTCGCTATACATGGGCCTTATACGAGATAAAATGGTGCTTCTCCAAGTGAGCACTCTGCTGGCGTTCTACGTCGGCAAATCCGGTTCCAGCGAGATATCGTCGCACTACTGTGCGCAAGCCGTGCAGCTTTCCCAGACGCTCGGGCTCCATCTCGGCTGGCCTGACGAGGGCAAGAATACAGGAAAGTCGCACCGCATCTTCTGGTGTGTTTGGACGCTCGATCGATTGAACGCAGCAACCAACGGTCGGCCAACACTAATCCAGGGTCAAGACATGGATGAGAGGGTGTTCAGCTCCATCTCTGAACAGATTCCGTCTTTCAGACTGTTCATTCTCATATGCAGATTCTTAGACCAGGTGATCGCCCAGTATCGGCCTCGAGCGACGCTTGAGGGTAAATCGACGGGAGCAGTGGTGCCCGAATTTGAAGGCCTTGTGCGTGAAGCCAGGGCTACCGAAGTCAGCAGCCCCATCATGGGTGAGTGATCCCAGTGGACAACTGCCATTTGGTTTCTCGCTCGTTGAGGGCCATCATCTTATTGACGGAAGCTGACCGGCGAATTCCAGCTTCGTTGGAATTGTCTTACCTTGCGGTTTGGATCCTTCAAAGTCGTCCCCAGAGCCAGTCGCATGACAGCAATCGCGTTCCCAGCTCGGACATTCAATCGTTTTGCGCAGCCAGCATAGTCTCGATTGCGTCTGGGGAATTCAAGTCCTCGATGACGTTCTGGGCAGTTCTGCCGTACGCTGTATCACTGGCTACCTCGGTTGGGTACCAGAGTCTTCGTAACAGCGACATCCCGAATACCCGGAAACGGGCTTACGATATTTTCCACCGCAGCTGCGATATTCTAGATCGGCTCAGCAGAAATTTCCTCTCTGCTCGCATGATGGCCAGATTGGCCAAAAATACTCTGCAGGAAGTGGAACGAGTCTCCGTCAGCAAACCGAAGAATCAGGGGCTTGTGAGAAG
Source organism: Tolypocladium paradoxum (assembly GCA_002916505.1). Classification (NCBI taxonomy): domain Eukaryota; kingdom Fungi; phylum Ascomycota; class Sordariomycetes; order Hypocreales; family Ophiocordycipitaceae; genus Tolypocladium; species Tolypocladium paradoxum. The sequence goes on from PKSG01000479.1 coordinate 91,234, forward strand.
TCGGGACGAAGTTCAATCTGCCGATGCCGATTTTGCTTCAGGCCAAGAAGTGCAAACCGTTCCTTCTACAGAGGGCGTCTCGAATTTGCCAAGTTACTCCCCACATCTGAGGCTAGGAGGCATCTCAGCGATGCAAATGAACGACATTGACGACATGTACTCGGTGACCGACGAGGCGTCTGTGGCTTTCAACGGCATAGCCTTTACAAATATCGGCGAAATTTTCGACGCTTTTGATGGGAGCTTTGATTTGGGCCGAGTTGATGCTCTTTTCTCCACCAATCTTAATCCGACAATGCCTCTGATGCCCAAGGAGTGGATAGATCTCCAGTCAGCAGAGTACCAGTAGTCAGCACTCGGGGGCAATTCTTGTCACCTATAACCCGAACAATGTTGCTCAAGCGCAGTTACCTGCCAAGGAGTATGCTATGCCTGCGCAATGACTTGAATCAGTAGCCGGAAATCTGGAAGCGCTCCAAATTGGGGCGACTTCTTGAGCAGTAAAGTCTCTTGCTGTTCTTCAGCTACCTCTCGCTACCCGGGCAGTTCAAAGCCCATGCCCCTACGCCAATCGTCCGATTCAACAAAGTAGTTTCTTTGTCGCCAGAAACTCACCAGTGCAAACAATAGTAGCGCAAGTTTATCCTGTATTCCTAGCTTTTGATAGCCCTTGCTCCATTGTTCTTTCATCTATCCCTCTCGAACCTATCAGCAAGCCCGAAATCATCGGAACCACCCATCACGAGTTGGAAGTTGCTCCCGAAACTGGCCATTCTTGTCAATTGTTGGTGGCCGAATGCGCCAAAGAGACAACTATAGGGCCATAAGTGTCGCTGTTGGCAGTAAAGCCATGGCACGAGGCGTTGGGCGACCACCGCTGGTCATGAACCAGCTCAGCTCTGGATGTTGGCGCCGATGACAGGACGGCACTGCCTTGGGCGGCGGCAGAAGGGAATGGTCGATGGTCGGCCTCCTCAACGCCAGCGACATCGACGTCAATGCCCAGGACGCTTATGGGTGGACGGCACTGCGTTTGGCGGCAGCCGGAGGGCTTATCTACATAGTTCGGACTCTAGAAGAAACAAAACTAGTCAGGTCGTACTTTGCGGGTGCCAATTGCAGAACGAGGCTATGGTGGGCGGCTACAGAGGGACACGAATGTGCAGGTATTTCTCGACAATGGCAGCATTTTCTCCTGGCAGTCTATCCAGGAAACGTGACGCCACGTCCCACTTCTTAGGGCGAACCAATATGAGTATGCCGAATTGTCGTACGACCGGATTGCGGGCGCCTACGAAGTATATTGTACGTCGTAGGGAAGGTTTCAAGTTCATTGAGCGTCGTTATCCAACTCTTGGCTGACCTCAATTCGTCCTACGATGACGTTCTATCTCTTAGCATGCATGCCAAAAAGTCTACGAGCATGACAAATTTCTTTCTCCGGTGGAGCCTGTGCACAGCTCTGGATCAATGTCACCCGCCGCAACCAGCATGTATCGGGAATTCCAATTTAGGCATATCCGCGGGTCAGCTGTGGCGCCCTCCTCCGTTTGGAGAACAGACTTCGGTAGCCGACAGCCGTGGCAGATTATCGTCCTATTGCCTATCCAGAAACCGCAGCACCGCCGGGACTTCCTAATCCGCAGACTGCGCCTCGTCAGGAGACGGAAAGACCAGATGACGGGGTCGGTGTTCCGGATCGAGCAGTCGTCCGCCAAGGCATTCGGCGTGCAACGGATGAAAAGAAGACGAGCCCTTTCACAGTGACGGTATATAGAGATGATTGAATGCGCGAAGATTTCACGCATTAGTACCTAGAGCCAGAAGTCCAAGACACCTTTCTCATCTCCCAAAGTTTAGTGCAAGCAAATGCCACAGTAGACATGCTCGTGCTACTTGGTACGTACCATCAACGCAACGACAAGTCGGGTGAAGCTAATACGCGAGGAATAGTTCTTCCCGCGATCCTGCTCTGGTTTGGTGTTGTCGCACCCGCGGCGAGCTACCTTGTTGACAAAAAGCACCTGCGGAAGTTTCCCGCTCCTTCATTTGCCGGGGTGTCATCTCTCTGGCGCATCTTCCAGTGTTTCCGCTATAGGCACTACGAGGCAGTACACGACGCCCACCGAGAGCTGGGCACTCACGTTCGCATTGCCCCAAACCACATATCCATTTCGGACCCAAGCGCCGTTGGCGAAATTTATGGTCACGGGGCCAATTTCCTGAAAGATGCCTGGTATGACGGAGGTGCCGGCGATTTTCGACATATGGCAGACGAGAGAGTGAAAGCAGAGCACCAGAGAAAGCGGAAGCAGCTCGCCCATGTTTTTGCACAAAAGTCTCTCTCTGACCTGGAGCCCGTGATCGCGGAGACAATCTCCACCTTGGTGACACAAATCAAACAATTCGAGCGAGAGAAGCGGGCGATCAACATGCGATACTACTTCAACTACTTCACCATCGATGTCTTCTCGACTCTGCTATACGGTAAATCACTACAATGCTTGGAGCGCGGTAGCGACATCGTGGATGCGGAAACGCCAGAGGGAAAACTTTACCGAGTTCCTTTCATTCAGTCGCTCCTCGATGCAACACACCTCAACACGATACTCGGCATGGAGCCCGGGATCTTATCCCTAACAAGGAAGATTCTCTCGTGGCACCCCTATAAAAAGGCAGGGGCGGATTACGAAAACATTATCTACCACAACACGAGACTTCGAATGAACGCCGACAAACAAGGAGATATATTCTCTAGATTAATGGCTAAGGGCAATGGGGAACCTCTGAAACTGCCCTTTGGCGAACTTCTTGCGGAGTGTTCCGTCATGATGAACGCAGGGACAGACACGACCACGGCTGCGTTGACCAACGCGATTTACTTGCTCTACAAGCACCCGGCTGTGCTTGGCAAACTCCGACGTGAACTGGACGACGCTTTCCCGGCAGACACCATCCCTTCATACGAAACCGTTAGCAAACTCCCTTATCTTAGGGCTTGCATAGAAGAAACCCTTCGTGTTCGGCCAGCAAGTTCCATGGGATTACCTCGCGTTGTGCCGAAAGGCGGGCGCATGATCGCAGGACAGTTCATCGATGCGGATGTCACCGTATCAGTCCCTACGTACACACTGCTTCGTGATGCCGATGCATTCGAGCGCGCTGAGCAGTATGACCCCAAGCGGTGGATTGACGGGGACAAGGCAAAGATGTCGGAGGCGCATCTGCCATTCAGTACAGGACCCCGCGCTTGTATTGGGAGAAATATTGCCTACTACGAACAGCTTCTAGTCATCCCGACCCTGGTGAGGAATTTCGACTTCGATTTTCTCTCGCCAGACTTTGAGTTGCAGACGCTTGAGAGGTTCAATTCTAACCCTGGAGATCTGCTGCTGACTTGCAGAGCTCGAACTACTTGATTAATTAGAATATGGCATGAGCGTTGCGTGGTTGAGGTTAAGGCCGGACGATTGCTTTGTTTTGCAACCTAAGTTATGAACCTGCATTTAACATTGAGAAGTCATAATTTCACACGGCTGTTTGCTATTCGTATACGAGGGACCGTGCGTGACCGATTTTAATTTCGCCATTTCTCTCCATGCTACGCCATAGTCCTATTTTCGCCGTAGATATTGCCTTGTATATGGGATTGACTAAATCTAGCCTAAATTCACAGCACTATAAGCGGTATATAATTTTCCCACCCATTCACGCATAAACTAGGTATTACTCTGCCGTGAACGCCTCGCCGCGATTATAGATATTAGTTATAGCTAGCCCAGTTAACGAAGGTTAACCTCAAGCCTCGAATTTAACCTACCCTCCTCGATTATTATAGCCTAGTTAATTTCGAAGCCGCGACACGACCCGCCTTAACCCTAGTATACGCCGAGATTTCTCGCAATTCGAACTCGAAGATATATAAGGTTCCTAGGCATCATAGGCATTATAGACATAATAAGGAGGAAATAAGAAGATATAGAGGGGTTTAGTAGGGCGAGGGCGAGGGCGGGCTAGGATAACGGTGGCCTCGTCATAGCATACCTCTACGAGCACGTAAGTTAATAAGGACATCCTAGCTATATCACATGTTAGCGTCCTGACCCGTACACTAAGTCGTGGAAGCTATCGTCACATTAATAGCTCGCACAATAGTTAAAGCCTCGCGCTGTTAATTAACTCGATTCAGATTCACCACTTGAGGTTTAAAAAACGCCTTGAAGTTTAGGGACAAGGGAAGAACGGGTCACACAAGTCGGCAGGCCAATTCCTCTTACGACCTTATTGAGACTACATACTAGTGGAAGAAAAAGCTGCCGATACTAGAGCCAAGACGCGCATGCGCAGCCCGGCTCTTTCCGCCAAGTTCAAGCACTTATCCTCAGGGACCGGATGGCAAAAAGCTCCCTCCACCCGACGAATGTCCCTGCGTCTTCTTCTTTCGTTCCGGATATTTTTCCATCATCATCTTGAACAGCTTCAAGTCCTCTATGGCATCCCTAGCCGTCGTCTTAATCTCTTTCCCGTTGACCACGCACTCGTACCAATCCCTGAGCTCGGCCGTATAAGCATCTTCATACGATGTCTGGAGTGATCTATGACACTTTTCTCCGTGCTCATTCAGCTCATCAATCTCGACAGTAATCCCGAGGCCCTTGACAAAAGGCGTATCATAACAGATTGCAACAGACTTGTTCTCCCCATAGATGGCAACCTGAGAGTCGAATCGTGGCACGCTGTCGATGCCCGTCTCGTATAGACAAGTGAACCGATCGTTGGGATTTGTTCGATTCTGATATTCGAACATGGTCGTATACCACCGAGCGTTATCCGTAGAAGCGAGCACTTCCTCTGGCAGCCCACCCAGTACTTCTCGCATCAAACTAAGACCGTGGCTTCCGAGGTTGGCAAGAAGACAGCAGTAGTCCATCTGCTCTGGGCTGAGTTTCTCAGATGATACCCCCCACGCCTGCCCCAGCAGCGTTGCCAACCGTACCGTTCTCTCTTGCGAAGCTTCGGGGGCGATGTCGTCATGGTACTTCTTGGGTTCCGTCCCTGACTGGCCTATGAAGTAGGCATTGGGACCGATAATGTCGCGGACACGTGCATACTTGATGCTGCCCATTGACGCTACTTCGCGCTTGAAGGCTTCCAGACTCGGCGCGTAACGTCGCATGTAGCCAACGAAGACACGGGCTCCATTTGGTGCCGCAGATTCCGCGTCAATGATCTCTTGCGCAGCTCGCAGGCTTAGCGTAATGGGCTTCTCAACCAGCACATTCTTGCCAGCTTGAAGACAGGCGATAGTATAAGGGGCGTGGTACTCGTCCGAAGTCAATACCACAACCACGTCGATGCTAGCGTCATTGAAAATGTCCGCTGGATTGGTCGTCGCACGAGGGATCCCGAATCGGGTGGCGCAATGGTCGGCTGTCTTCTGTGATACGTCACAGATGGCAGTCACCCTGTACAGGCTCGACAAGAACAAGAAGGTGGGGAGGTGAACAATTTGAGCCACATCACCACCGCCGATGACACCGACCTGGAGAACTCTTTGCGGCATCGTGAAACGGATTGGCGCGACAAGAAAAACGTGTGGATTGGTGTGCTTTAATGGACAACTTCCGCATCGCCCATGAAGGTCCGGATCCTCGACTTTTATTTCGCCCTTGCCCACGTCATTTAGAGCCGGAATTTCTGTTACGCACAGTCTTGACTCCTCCATGGTGATGCAGCGCGTAGGGTGAGGGTGACCTGATCCTCCCGCACTAGCCAGATCGGACCTCATTCGCCGCTTCCCCGTCATTCCGAAGGCGGCAACTTCCTATTACGGACAATCCCGACGGAAGCATGTTCCGTGGATGCGGGGTGCATTGCGGATTGCTGGGGTTAGCGCCTCTTCCCTCCTTACTTGGATCTCTTCTAGCACGAGATGTTTGCCAGCCATTCGACCATCATATAGCTATGTTGCCCCGAAGTCCTATAGTTTAGCAAACCACCTGCCGCTACATTTCGATCCTTATTAAGTGATTTGTAACCGCTATGCTGAGCTCGGATCATCCCGTGGCCACGATGCCGATCGGTGTCGCTCTCGTTGGAGGAGGTGAGATTGAATTTCCACGACCCGGGGCAGGAATACACGCTGACTCTTCGTATCCTAAGGCATCTGGGCTAGAGAGGAGCATGCCGTGAGTTTCCAAGGAGAGAGCGACCCCATCTTCCCAGCTGACAACATTGCGATAGCCTGCTATTGAAGCTGCTGAAGAACTCGTTCTTCGAGCCGTCTTCTCGCGCTCAGTCACGTCAGCGCAATCTATCGCCGATGCCATCTCGAGCCCTGTCGACCTCTATTCTGATGACACTATACATGGATATGACGAGCTTTTGAAGCGAACAGACGTTCGTGGCGTCATCGTATCGTATGTTGGACATCTCGACGTTTGTGCACTAGACACTCAATTGCGAGCAGGCTACCAATTGCGAACCAGCCACGGTACATCAAGGCAGCGCTCCTGGCCGGCAAACATGTGCTCTCTGAAAAGCCAGTCGCCGAGAACGTCAAGGAAGCTGAGGACCTTATTAAATGGTACCGCTCTGAGATCAAAGGGCCCACTTGGACAGTCGCAGAAAATTGGCGATTTCTGAAGAGTTACGAGTTCGCAGCGGAGCAGATCCAGGGGCTGGGTAAGATCATAGGGTTTCAGGGACGCCAGCACGACGTTGTTCCGCTGAACTGGAAGTTTAACCGTGCGTTTTAGATTCTCGTCGCTTCTAACACTATCTAACTCTGATTTTAGTCACTGACTGGCGAAGAAACCCTACACACCAAGGGGGATACCTTCTTGATGGCGGCGTCCATTACGTGGCAGGCCTTCGAACCCTGCTCGATACACAGCCCGGAAATGAGATTGCCACGCTTTCTGCTTTCACTAACCAGATCCAGGAGTATCTGCCTCCAGTTGACACCGCTGATGTTATCCTAAGGACGAGATCCGGTGTGACCGGTGTCTTCCAGATATCTAGAGGTACGACTCTACGGGCAGACGAATGGACTATGGCCTGTGAAGAAGGTTGGATTAAGATTGAGAATGAAAAAGTAACAATCTCTCGCAATGAGCAAGTCGAGGTCAAGACTATTGCCAATGAAAGGACAGGTGTACCTCCTGAAGTCCGAGCTTGGGGCATGAGCCTTATTTCTGGGAAAGCGCGACTAGAACAGGAGCCCGAAGCTGCACTAGCTGATCTTGAACTGGTAAGACAGACATTTAAGAATGACAAAAGACTTCTAGTACTAACTAGTAATATGTCTAGATTGAGCTCATGTTAAAAAGCGGACAGCAAAATGGAGCACCTCTTACCTGCAGGCATCAAACTATTAAAAGGTCGGGATCATTTAGAAACTAGTATATAACTAAATGACTAGAGCACTCATGTACCTAATCCCGAATACTCTCCATTTGCTAGTAATACGACTCAAGCACTTGTCTCTCCTCCTTATTAATCCTTCCCTGCTTCCGCCATCAAGCGTCTATAGTTTTAGGGCGAGCCGGTGCTTAGGTATGGAGTTAGGCCCATGGGATTCGGCGACTTTTCGACTCCCCCAAGGCTAAGGCTAAGGGGAGGCTAAGGCAAGGCAAGGCAAGGCAAGGTAAGCAAAAGGCAAGGCAAGGTAGGAGGCAAAGGCAAAGCCTAAGGCATAGTTACTATTACTTAGCGATGAGATCGTGCCTCCCCCCCTACCCCCTGCCCTCGAACTCATCGAACCTCTTAAACCTCTTATTAGGTATGAAAGCTATCGAAGCCTAAGCCCTTGACTTGTCCCCTCGAATTAAAGTCCCCAAACCTCTCGAACCTCTTATTAGGCAGGTACGAATGCTATCGAAGATCGGCAGGAGTACATACCCGGCCTCGTGATGTTCAACAACGTTTTGGGCAACGTGGCTGACACGTGTGCATGGGTATGGGGACCTGAAGTGTACGAGGACCCCGTAGAAATGCTTGAGGCTTGTAATCGGTACATTCAGGAATGTATAGATGAAGGCTCTTTGTGGAGTATGCCTAATGCCTCGATGTGCACCAGAACAGCAGATGGGAGATGGGCATGCCAACACGGTGCGCTCAACAAAGCTGCTTCAAATGTCATGAACAACGTGTCTGGGCTTGGGTTTATAGCTGTATCTGCATCCATAGTTTATGCTGCGGCAGAGGTGTACACGGACCCCCGTTGTCGTAGCCTGGAGCCGATTGTTACGTTTCCACGAGACACGATACCGTCCACGGGCTTGTACGGTACGTTACATAATAATCAGGTGCTTGACACAGCGCCGTTCGAGGCCGAGAAGGAGCCCGACCTTGAAATGAGGCGCTTTAAAGATGATTACGTGGGATTCGTGTGCGTTTCTCACACGTCTCACTCGCGCGAGGCCGGTCGTGTGCGTTGTGTGACATGCGACGTAAGGCTGCGCATTCTAACGTACCAGAGCATCGGGTGCCTACGGTCTATGTTGGTGCGCCTGGCAAAGCCTAACGGCAACGTGGGTTGGATCCTCTTTATACATGGACTGACCACATCAGTAGACTATGCAAGTATAAATAGGCTCGCCGTTTACCATAAGATGTGCCGTATTGCGGGTATTACATCGTTCAGTCTCTACATTTACATTAAGTCAAGGATGCATTGTTTCACTCTCTCCTGGAACCATGATAAAGCTAGCATCCAACGGCGTGTGGACAGACAGTGTCGAGACCCATCGGTCAGACAGGCTCCCTTGCTCAGCCGCACCTGTTCTTGATACTGATGGTCCAGATATGCTCCGATGCTGCGCCTCTGCATACTACAATCTCCATGGCTACATAGCCAGTGACAGGCCGCCCCGGCCCTCTATCTCGTTAGCACAGACCCCACAAGCTGTATGTCTCGGTCAATCTGACCCCGAGTTTCAGGTACGCGGGCCATTATAAGCCATGAGAATGATTTTTTACAGGGGGTTCGCCTACGGCAGTTTCGCCTGCGGCGAGCTCCTTCCTGAACGAGTCAATACCACGGCGGTCACGACGATGTTATCACAACGGCCTTAATGCCTCGAGTAGAAGGAGACAGATCTGGCCAGTTAACCAATTGGCGGAGGGATCAAGCGCCACACCTTAAATATCTCCCATTAACATACGAGTAGCAAAGCTGCAGGCGCTACTCAACACTTGCATGTTCTCGTACTCGTAGACGCCATTTAGCCGCTTTGCTGAATTAGTAACGGCCTCTTTCTGGTCAATCCATCCTGTTTCTACGGCTTGAGGTCTTCCTTGTGTAGTCCCTCACCATCATACTCATCTTCCGTCTCATAATATTTACTGCCGAAGCCCTCCGCTAGCAACGTGGCTTTCTCATCCATGTTTGTCGCCAGTTTCAGCCTCGCCCTTCGATCAAGCATCATTGCCGTTTCAAAGAAGGCTTCATCCCAAACCCCCGAGTCAGATGTATGCCTTTGCAAGTCGGCGACGCAAACCCCGCCCTGAGATGGCCAGGCTACTGCTGTCCAACGAAGCTCAGCAAGGCTGGGCGACGCTTCTCTTCCGTCTGCGATCCACTCCTCCGCCAGTGAATCCCCGTCGATGGCATCCAGCACAAAGCGGAAGCGGTCGAGCGTCGGCCACCGTCGGCCACCAAGGCGTAGCAGACGACGGCAAAACGCATTCTCGGCGTCTTGGTCCGCGAAACGAGTTGGGAAGCCGACGGAGAGGCGATCGAGAGACAGAAAGTCAAAGTCTGGCGCTGAGACGTCTTCGAGCGCAACGACGCCGACCGTGTTGCCTTGGTCTGACGGGTAGCCGAAGACGTGGATGCTCGTTTGCGAGACCTCGAGGCGCGGGGCGTCGGAACATGTGTGGTCGTGCTTGTGCACCGGGGCAGGTGTAAAGGACGGCTTGGATATTGGATTTGGCGGCCTCATCTTGCGCGAGTCTTCCGGCAGTGTCATTGATTGAGTGGGACCCATGGTTTGCGTGACTGTTGTCGAGTAGTCGTCTTGACGGTCAGGATGTGTCTGTTTGGTGGGTTTCGCGTAGGACCGAACCTTGGTCGGTGCTGTTGGTCGCTGACGTGGATGTGGAGGTCGCGGGCTATTGGAGCAAGTTTTGCTTTGGTTTGTCAGCTGACTGCATAAAATGATATTAAAAATCATCAACCAATCAATTCCCCGTCCTCATGTTCGAAGCAGCACTGCTGAACTGCAGTCAGCTGACAGCTCTAACTTCCAGTGAAGAGGAGGCGGAAAGAGACTGAATGGGGGCCTAGGCTGCCGTCTTTGGGGTCGCTCCGAATATGTCGTCGTAGCGCTTCGCCCCGCCACTTCAATGTCGCATGAGATCATGGGAGTTAATCCTGTTCTCATATAGCCAGGCGCCGGGGCGGCAACTGTCGGTCGCCGTTTTCCGTGTTGCTTTGTTAATGTAGCAACGTGTAACATTGATATTGGACCAGTCAGCATCAATAGGTCATGACCATGCACATCGTGGCGATGTTGAACTCGGCGTAGAAGCCAGGCCAACGTTTTTCTGCCAGTTCTTGTTTTATTGCGATGTTGTAATACCTATCTTCTAAAACAAGTCAGCGGCTTTCGGCCTGTACTACAGTGACTCCCCACAATAACGATGAATATCAGCTAATTAACGGTGACCCACCAATCTACGTATATGTAGGTAGGGGCCGGCCTCGGATCTATTGCATCAGGCCAGGGTCGTTGCACAGCCAGGACGTGGAG
>PKSG01000479.1:102000-138202 GCA_002916505.1 Tolypocladium paradoxum
CAAGGATAACCAACCAAACCTACAATAATGTTACACAATTCTCATATTCCTTGCTTCTACCTGGGGGCAGCATTGGATCTATCTATAGCATCTGGCCAGGGTCGTTGCACAGCCAGGACGTGGAGGCGGAACGATAACTAACCAGAACGTACAATGATATTACACAATTCTTCCTTGCTGCTACCTGGGGGCGAACGATGGACGGGAAAGTTCTCGGCGTTAAGGACGGGGCGTTCTCGTGTGCGCCTTCATGTGGGCAGCCCCCAATGCGCCTCAGATGAGGCCAGATTCTGGCCACCTGCGATGAGGGAGAGTAGTATAAATTTGCTCTGATGGCCGCGCAGTCGAATCAAATCAAATCAAAGACTTTCCGTCCTCGCACATACATGCACACAATCTTCGCATAAGCCTGATACAGCATCACCATACACGTTCTCACTCCCAGCATGATCTTTCTCGCTCCCTTCATCGGCTCAGTCCTCGGCCTCTGGCTCGCTTCTACGGCGACTGCGACTGTTCTGAAGCCCGAGCAGGCCAAGAGACAAGGCTCCGCGCAGGCAACTGTCTGGGACTATGCCCCTGACTTCTCAAAGGACCGCTTCCCACCGTATCCTTCGTTGAATGATAGCTCCGGAAAACGCCTCGATGTCCAAAATATTCGAGGAACTCATCTCTTCGGTTGGAAGGGCTGTGATGTCAAAGAGAAGGAGATTATTGGACAGGCCTGGGATGACCGCTTGAAGATTATCACAGACACTGGTGTGCATAAGAGCGTTGCCTGGGATGAGCAGGCAGCAAAAGAATTTTGGGGTCCTCCAACCCTGATCCCGAAAGAAAGGAAGGAGCAAATACAGCGTCAGTGACTAGTCTGTGAAATAATGACACCAACTGCTAACATTTTGCTCTTTTTACAGAAATCTATGCAGCTATCGAGCAGATGTGGTCACATTGGTGGACTTGGCAGCCGCCATGGCTCTCGTGGAGACAGCTCTGGGTCGAGGTAAACCATCATGATGTGCCGCGACCTCTGAAGAAGTAGGCTAATGGTGTTGTTCTAGGTCAGTTGCAGTGGTGGTGATAGCAGTGGAGATCCCGAAAACCGTTGCGGCGACAAGAAACCAGACGACGATCCCGGGCACTGTCCCCCCGGCAGAGACGGATCCCCCGGACGCCTGATTCAGGGCGATGAAGAGAAGCTAGAAGCGTACTCGGACACCTCCGGCCGCTACAGCAAAATCACGTTCTGCACCAACTTCTTCAACTTACGGTCTCTTTCCGAAGCCAAACAGTTCGCCATGAGCAGATCTCCGGATGGCCAAAGCAACTTGGAGAACTGGAATAACCGCGCTCGTTGTATGCTTCACGAGATCACTCACTTGAACTACTTCATGGAAAGGCCTGCCAAAGGACCCTGGGTCCGAGACATGACCATGACTATCAAGAACATGAAGGGCAATGTTTTTGCCTACGGCCCATATATGTGCAAGGTGCTCCGTGGCTGGAACAAAAATCCGGGGTTCTATACCCAACAAAACGGTAAGTAACTCCCTCATCATGCTTCTCAATCAGCCAACGGGATTTGTACGCGCTCAGGTCAGACATCTAACTTGCTACCAGCGGACACATACGCATTCTACGCCCTGGCGACCTGGGCCCAGAAACAGCTCGGTCGGTACGTGGAGCGATAATCTAGCCGCTCCAATCAGTACATGCTTACCAGAAATCTCTAGGTACCCTGATTTGCCAAAGGCAGGCAGCAAGAAGCCAGACCAGGCGCCTCGAGATGAAGAAGGGAGGCCAGTCAATGGGGCTTCGACACAAGGCGAGGCACCAGAGTCCGACCCTGACCTCGCGAAACTGCCCGAATTAGAGTGGCAGGGCCAGCGTTCCCCGGACTTCAAAGTCCCTGGCTGTCCCGACACCTTCACCGCCGCCGCCGGAGAGACGCCTCCGTCTCAGCCCCCTCAGTCGCCTCAATGCCCTGACAATTTGCCAAGTGACATTCCGTATAATGTCTTCTCCGGGCAACAGGGAACTGTGTTTGACGGATTCTGCAAGGGCATAGACACCAAGAAGGCAGCCAAGTCCACCGTGGACTCGTACGGCAAGGTTGTGAAGCGCACGCCGCCTCCGGATAAAGATAGGTGGAAGGATTACAGGTTCGAGTTACAGTATGAACCCAAACAAGGGGGCGGCGACTGCAAAATGTCCTGCGCGGCCGCTTTTCAGGCAATGGCGGCCAACTGCGGGCATAAAGGAAGTGAGTCTTGGATTCTCAAACGAGGCGTCGTCTTGCACGTCGCAATTAGCACATGCTTATCGTTAACAGATGAATCCAATAAAATGTCCAAGACGTCATCCATTAACGTCGTATGCGGAACGTACTCGTACATGATCAACCCCCCCGTAAAGAAGGACCCTCCTCCGTCCCCCAAGACGCCGCTTGCCCTGCAATCTCAGTTTTGCTTTGATAAGGACGAATTCGGCAAGCACGGAGACATCCAGCAAAGCTGGCAAAAGCAATACATTGGGTGGGCTTGTGCCGGAACAGCGAAGCACATCATCCGCAAAGGTGACAACAAGACCAACATTCACTGGTCCACCGTCACCAATGATGTGCCGTACTCATACAATATCTACTGGAAGCCTGGCTGCGAGACCGGTGTGACAGAGGTCAACGCCTGGCAACCGCTTCCAGACAACAAGGACGCAACTTGCGGTAGGTTGCTGTTGAATGACTATTCGAAGTGTAAGTCTCTTTCTTGCCCCTAGAGAGGGCAACTGAGGTTAACCTTCTCTCACTAGGTCTAAATGGTGGTATCGGAGGCAACATCCAGGCTGGATGCGTTGTGTATGAGTTCAAAGCAAGCAAGTAGTGTTTTCAGGATCGGCCCGCATGTTGCTCTGCCTCTTTTCCACATCTGACTTGCCTTATGTGTGTAGTAGGGTGTAGTCAGTGGTTCTGTGCCAAAATGTTAAAGTATTAGCTTTGTCTGGAGAACTCTTCTCGTTGTATATGGAGTATTCGTGCCGGGAACTAGGCACACGTCTACGCAATGTCTTACACCCGTTGGGCTTTGGCGCCGCAAAAAGCAGTGCGATTAAATGACATGGATGCGTACTAGCCTACAGCCTTTGTGGAAGGACATCGCAATTCTCATAAGTGTCTATGCTCCACGACGCCAGTAGAGTCAGTAGAGACCTCCATCTCGAGACGTCGCCGGGCAAGACACGACCAATATGCGAAAATGACAAGTTAGTCAATAGCTTTGTACTTCGTCACTTTAGACTAAAGCTCCGATTTGTCGATAGGCCCTGTCGCACTGAGCAGGATCGTGTCCATGGCATAGGCGCGCTGACGCCTTGGTCTTTTGCCGTGGAGCGCGAGTTATAAGCTAAGAGGTAGGCAAAGCATGCGCCTTTGTTTCTCGTTATCCTTGTCCTTCCCGCGATAGCTAGCCTCGTGTGCCATAGAGACTCCCTACCTCTCCCTCTTCCCCTAGTAGACGTTATAAAGCCAATGCCAGCTCACGCCCTGGCATACGGTACAGCAAAGCTGCCTGCTCCGTCGGATTAACTAGCTAACATATAATAGAGGTTATCATCGCCTGGGGCGGGCTTTTTTTTCTCCTCGCCTTCGGCTCGACGTATCTATGTAATTATAAAACATCTCGTAGGGCTTTCGCCTACGGCGGGCTTTTTTAGGTGCCTACGACCCTGCGTACCTGCGAGCCTGCGAGCTAGTGATGCCTGTGATACGTACCTACGATGCCTGCGTGCCTGCGATACCTGCAAGATTATGATGCCTAGGTATAAGTTCGATTGTTATAATAGGGGATTCGGCTCGCCTATCGCGAGCTCTTTCGCCCGTAACGGGCTCCTTCCTCAATACCACGGCGGTCACGACGATATTATTATAACGACCTCGCGGAAGGGGATAGATCTCGTCAATCGACTGATAATAGCGTGAGTTAAGCGCCATACATTAAAAGTCTCCCATTAATATAGCAAACCGATAGGCGCTACTTACTACTCACGTGTTCTCGTGGGTGCCCCCCTTCTGCCTACGATAAAACCAAAAGGTTCGAGTCGGTTGAACTGACACTCACGCACCGAAACTACCGGCGCCCTCGGGACATGGCAGACAAGAAGCAGTCCTGGGAGTGCCTCAAGAGACGGCTGGTCTGCGACTTCTCGCGACCGTTGTGCAAGAAATGCTGCGCCAGAGGGGTCAGCTGTCCTGGATATGACCACAAGCCGTTGAAATGGATGGCGCCTGGCCAGACGAGGTCCAAACAGCGCGGCGTCCGAAGCCCCCAGACCATCGCGCCCTCCATCGATGTCTGCAGTGAGGTGACGGAGGTGTTTGAGGTGATGGAGTACACCTAGACCCTTCCTCTGCGCGTGCCCTGTTGACCTGCTCTACCCATGTCGAATCTGTATTTACCCATCCCAGATCAGTCACTGACACGCGGCATCGATGGCTGGCAATGCACTTATTTGCCCAGACATGCTGGCAACGGGGGCGGGCGGCTCCCAGAACCCGTTCTTCGCGCCTGCGTCATGTGTACATGGGCTACCTCCCCCGATCGTGAAAATGCTCACGTCTACAGCTCTTGGCCATCGGATTCTACAAAACCGCGACCGACCCGGGTCAGACTCGGCCGCCCTCGCCAACCGGCTGCAAACTCACCGGGGCGCAGCCATTCGACTGCTTGCCGATGCCATTGCGAAGCCAAAAAGAAGGTCGCAGCGGAGTGACATCTCTCTTGTCTCCATATTCGTGTTTCTTCTCGCAGAAGTTTGTTTACAATACACACGGACGTCAACCTTTGTGCAGCCGCTAATGATACTCAGATTCAACAGTCCATCTCCTCCAGTTGGCGGCAGCACCTCGATGGAGCCGACGCCAGTATCCAGGCGCGAGGAGATCTGCCCAGCCTCATAATGTCACGCCCATCCTTCTGTCATCTGCTGTGATATTTTGCTCTGTAAGAGTCACTTTTATCCATTAAAAAGACATATGAGCACTGACCCGTGCCGCCCGCGCGTCTAGCATCGACGTTGTGGGCACCACGACGGCGCCATTGGTAGAAGCTCATCGGGCTGGTCGTCAACTAGAGCTGATACCTCTGCTGCTGACCTTGTATGGAAACGGACTTGATACCTGTTTCCCATGTCCCGCCAGACCTGCTTCGAGATATCATTCTGGTCAATTACCTGCGGTCGAGGCTGGATGGATCAATGACAATGTACAGCACCCATCGACTGCCGGCGGCGCTGGAGCTGCTGCAGCGCATCAGGCAGTTTTCGTCGCAAAATTGGGCGGCCGAGATCAAGATTGCCACTCAGAACGATGGAGCCGGTGACACAGGCCCTGCACGAAAGGCATGGGGTTCCAGCGGCCCGCTTCCGAGTCGGGTCAGCTCATGGGACTGGCAACGCCTGGCGTCCATTTACCAAGCGGCTGTTGCCATATATTGCATTTCATCGCTCTTGGGCTATGAAGATCCCGGGAATTCAGAATTGCAAATCATGCACGGCCTACAGAGAGACTTGCGTCGGTGTAAGCCGGATGAGAGACGCGTAGTGCAGCTCTCTGCTTCAGCATCTGCGACTTGTTGTCGCGGATCCAGAGGTTCAGCTGCGAAAGCTGGTCATCTGGCCATTGTGATCGCGGGGATAGAAGCTGACCCGGCCGATGAGGCCTCTCTTTGAGAGCGAATTGGCTTGGATTAGTAGTACGCTGGGCATTGCCTCACTTCTGGTCGGGAGGCATTTCTTGCAAGGACGCTGGCAACGGCCGGCGTCCTGGCACGACGAAAAGGGTCAAACATGGGGGGGCTTGTTCGATTTACCATACATATTTGCCGTGTAATGGGACAATGATGGCGATATGGCGAGTTTGGCTTTGGCACAGCCGCTGACCCATGATTCTGGTTGGAGTTGAACATCATCCATCGCCACAAGTGCGCAATGGACAAGCGACACGTCTGCGTCGTGCGTCATACAGACTCCAACCTCCTTAATGGTGCTATTGATCCAGGATTCCAGAGGCGCCGTCGACAGTCACATCAAGCGCCCAGCCTTGGCCAAACGTTATGCCCTTTTGGGCAATTGATTCGTCGTACTTCGCATTCAACTGCGCCCTGTTGTCCCAACTGGTAGTCGCGGTTCATCCAATTGTTGAAGGAAATTGCAAGCCGCATCTCTAGCCCTGTGCCCCTCCGGCTCCTGAACTAGAGCAACGAAGTTTGGGCCCAAGACTTCATGGAGCCAGCCTATGGCAATATTCCAGGTCAAAGAGGGACTATATCACTTCGGGTGCTCCTTCGCTCAGCACAGCTACCCGAATCAATGGGCGCCGGGTTTTTGAGGAGTTTCGAGGAGCAGGCGTCGGTGGATGGTAGCCCGGATCAAGGTCCGAATTCGGATAGGAGGAGATCGATTCTGGCGGAAACGTCGATGCAGTTCCGCCTTATGTCTCCCGGTCTGGTGTTCCATACCTGAACGGGCGGGTTCTTCTGGGCAAACACTTTGACAAATACACCGCGCAGTCACTGACCTCGTTTCTCGAGTCCCAGGGTGCGCAGACACCACTATTTCTCGAAGCGGGCTGGCTGGTGGTCGGACACATTGATGAAATGGTTCAGTTCCTACATGTACCTTACAGCAACGTCCTGGGGCTCACGGTGGCCGTTCCTGATACAAGGACGGCTTTGGCCATTCTGAAGGCGGCAAAACAGAGTGCCCACGGATCTACGGCCATCCTCAGCTATTACAGCAGCATGATTCCCGATAAAGATGCAGTTTTCTCGATCCCACCGTCCACAACAAGACGATTGAGAGCCTGCTGTCCGATGAGCTGTTCATTGAAGCCAACAACTATCCGCAACGGTTCATGGACAGGAACCTGGCCCTCGTCCTCTAGAGAGTTCCATTTTCTCCAAAGGATGTCTTGCGCGTCCCCGCCCTCTGGAAGGACGTGACATCTGCCCGGCCAAGGAGTCCCCACGGCGCGCCGACTCGGCTGCATCGCACAATGCCCGGCGAGAGACAGCTCCAGTCCTTCTTTCCGCACATTATTAATGGTGTCTTCATTGGGCATGATTACATTGCCCCGACGCCCTGGGGCCCTCGAGCCAACGGAATGGATATCCTATCCTTGCGGCGGCCATCGTTGATGTGTATGCCAAGGCCAACATGACTGACTGGTTCATCAACGACTACATGTCGCATCACGTCAGGCGCGGCGAGGTTCACTCGGGGACAAATACGTTGAGGGAGACGAATGCGGAACGGTGGAAGACGAAATAAATGCCCTCTGTCCAGGAGTGGACACCTATAAATGCGGCCCTGGGGCCGCGGAGGCATGGGGTCGGCGCGAGCACAACACGGCTCGTCCAATGATGGCCATATGGGTGGGAGCTTGAGGCATTGTCCATCCTCTGGGTTGTCAGATCAAGCCTTTATTATTTCTTTTCTATCATAGAATACGACAAGGCACATGTTGCTCGACTTGTGCTAGCACGAACCTTGCCCTTGTGGACGCACTTGCCTATGTATGGAGAACTAACCACATCATCTTGCCTTGCCACAGCCACAGCCAATGGGTTGTGAACCAGCTCTCATGTATTGTGAGTATCTTGGCGCCCTGTCTCTGACTCTGTCGAAGCCGGAAACGTCCGGCTCCGGCCAGCTGAGCCCGCATTGTGTTTGCTATTACTTGCGGGCCTGAATAGACATGACTCGGAACAGGAGGGAGAACAATAAGATGAACTCCGCCCAGTTTGCTGCATTGCGGGGTTAAAATTGGCGGGTACTTATGGATGGAGTAAGAGGACTAGCCACTGTGTTGAAACGCGAGGCACCAGACGGCTGGACTGATGCCAGCCAGGCTCAAATGAGGGAGACTATGAGCCCCGAGATCGTTAGCGTCAACTTTCTAACCCTGAACGACAGGAGGCGGCAGCCATTGAAGAGCGGATGGACAAATTAAACTTCCCTTTAACGGGCCGTTTGGGCGTGTGGCGGGGTGGCGTACGGGCAAACCCTATCACAGAGTCCTCCCGTCTCTAATAGATCCTTGGAGCGTTCGGGCCTTCTCAGCCTAGACCACCATGCAGGCGACGGCTCGCTTCGGTCCACGGAGCCGACGGGACATACCTCCTAGGGGATTGGCCATTGGCACACCCGCTGAGGAGCGGCTTCGCTTCCCCAGACCATGGCTGGGTCACACCAGCGTGGCAAACCTGAGCCGTTACACCCCAACCTGCGACACTTCCACATCAGACGTTTTACGATACAGGGCGCGAACGCGACAGCCGCTGTCGAGAGATGGCCAGTCCCACCAGACGGAACTCCAGCATGGAACCCCCTTCCCCAACATCGGACGATGTAATAGATCAAATAGCGTGAGTGATCGCCTTCCCCCATCCCCCAGCCGCGTGCCCGTGGTGGCTGCTCGACAAGTTTCGTGGATCGGCCGCCAGGAACAGTCAGTGCGATGTCAATCACGAGTTGGCTAATAAACGACACTGCAGGAATTCGTTGAGCCGATGGAATCTGGGGAGCGCCGGAGCACAGGGCGCTCCAGCTCCTCCAACCACGTCCAGCACGATGATGGAGCAAAGGTCGGCGCTCATGAGGAACATCCCGCCTTATTATAGCTTGGAGGCTCGGTCGGCTTCCCAAGACCTTGCAACGACTCCTGTCACAGACATGGGCACCATTCAGACTCACATGGCGGACAACGAAAACACACAAGCGAGGCGACCGTCGTCAAGAGGAACTACCCCCCCGCAAACGGCCATGATGCAGACGCCTCTCCGGGGGTCATCATCGTCTGGCTCCATGTCAAGTTACAACTTCTATCCTCCGCCATGTAAACCACTGCCGCCACTGCCGCAGAAAGCAAAGCGCGTTGGTAGAATCTCATCGCAGTCGCAAGACTCGTTCGACACGTCGTCCAACAGCACCGATCGCTTCTCGAAGTCCTCAGCTGCAACCTCAAACCTCGACACTGCGCCATCTCTTTCCCTTACCCTCGAAAGCTCAGATGCGGCTGGGCAACGCCCAAACACTAAAGCACATACTTCGCGGTCGTCTGTGAAAAAATTTTCGATGTTGCAACTAAGCCTTGGAAGGATTCTTGTATCCCACGACAAGCGCAATGACAACGGGGTTTACTATTTGCACACCTCCCCTAGGTCTGCCATTCTGGCCAGCAAGCATGGCAACGACATTATAAAAATTTGGACAATCGACGATGGCGAAGTTCAAGCTGTCATTAAAATCTCCTCTTACACGGAAGCCCACTCCCGATCCCGGGAGTACTTGATCCGCAGCCACGCCATCCTCTCCGAAGCATCCGGCTTAATCGCCATTGCTACCAAGTTCGGCAGGGCGATCGAAATCTGGAACTGGGTAAAGAAGAAATGTCTTCAGACAATTCATAATGCTGATCGCTGGACCGGAGGAAGAAACGAGGTATACGGCGAGGGCTGCAGTCCCTTGGCTGTGTACCGAGCCGACGCCAACTCAATAGACCTCTATATGGCGACCCTGGGAAATAAGGCATTCACAAAGACACGGTCAATTAACCTCACTCAAGCAAACCTACCTTTTGTGCCCCAATACCCTGAGCTCGTGTTGTCAGGTACCAGTCCTCTGCTCGTTGTCGCAGCCGGGCCTCGCCCGCCACGGCTAGGACACCCGCCTCCAGATAAGGAGACGCTGCTCATTGCCTGGGACACTAATGATGACGGTTTCGCCCCGCATAAGCCTTTCAGGGTGGCCAGGCCCTGGCAACATGAAGAGATCAAGACGGCGATTCCCTGCGAGCTCACCACATACGGCAGCGTTGTCGTGTCGATATGGATCCCGGCCACCTTCCAGGTAGTAGCAGTCCCTCCATCGCGTGGTGGCGCGGGATACAACCTCGTCCCCGTGCCTGTGCCATCCCGATACGTGCTCGTCTGGGATCTTTCGGCCAATTCAACTCGGACATTTGCAATCCCGAACTGCACTTCATGCATATCCCCAGACTGCCGCTACGTTGCATACTGTCACGCGAGTGGCGCGGGAATCGGCGCCAGGGGTTGTTTGTGTGTCCTCGACGTCGTTGATGGGAGAGAAGTCTGGTGTTGGCCAGACAAAGATGCGCTAGCCGTTGACAGTGGGCCTAGGCTGGGCTTCGAGCAGTTTGACGATCTGGCCCAGGTCACGGAGCTGTCATTCTTGGCTGATGGGAGATCTTTGATCGTTGGCGAAAAAAGTGGGCGGATGTGCGTGTACAATATACGGGAATGAGGTAATTAAGCTTCAGGTTGTCTCTTCTTCAGTTATGGGCCATGGCTACAGGGCTCGTCTAATTAAGGTAGCTCCGTTAGCAAATTGGTAAGATGTAGTCAACTGTTACAACCCACCATACGCCCCTATAGCCGAGACTTAACGGACACTTTCATTGACAATGCCTGCGGCGCCATTCATGACCCGATGCCGTCCACCGCTAGCATGTCTTTTCCGAGAGGGTTCGGAACCCGAGGCCAGCTGGCAGTGGCGATACAGCTGATTACCTTGTCGGACTAATTGACGCGCCATGTGGGAAGACCAAAACGCTTGCGTCTTGAGATCCGAGTATCCAACTAGGCGTATTAGAAAGCCGACCATTGGATAGACGGCAGCGATATGCAAGGCATGCCGATGAACGTGCAAGACTTGGTGATGCCCTTTATATACATGGCACAGCAACGACGCAGAGGCTCCTGCCCGCAGAAGTTCATCATGCACAATAGCTTTCCAGGCACACATCATCGTCGTCTGTCCACCGTACTTCGCACCTTGTACGAGTTGTGGCATCCAATGGCATACACCACTACGACCAGAGCTCATCGAGCTTCAACCAGATGTGAAACTGAACGTCAAGCGCTCCACACCCACCAACCGGCCTTAGCAACCATCCCCCCAAATGTGGCAATCGTCTTCCTCCATTTTTGGGGCGGATTATCATTAACCTGGTCCCAGTTCAACTCCGTGGTCGCGATGAAGCAACCCACAGTCGCATAGACTTCCAGGGCTGGGGGAGGTCTGCCGGGCCGGATAACGAGGAAGTGTACTCGATTATTCATCTTGCAGAGGATGTTGAACAAGTCATTAGCCGTCTAGACTTGGCCTAGTTCATCGTCGTCGGTCACTCTATGGGTGCGAAAGTTGCCCAGCTCGTGGCTGGGCGGGGACATGTCCACGGCCTCCGAGGCCTGGTTCTGCTTTGCCCCCGCGCCTCCGACACCACTGATACTGCCATTGGAGATGCGCGACCAGCAAATCCACGCCTACGATAACGCTCAAAGGACGGAGTTTGTGACGCGCAACGTGCCCACTGCAATCCCTTTTCCCACCGAGGTCGTGGAGTCCGTTGTGGCGGATAAGCTGCAAGGCACCAGTTGGGCGAAATCTTCGTGGCCAGGGTATGCCATGGGTGACGACATTTCAGAATTGACAAGAAAAATCAAGGTGCCTGTGATGGTTATTGCTGCGAAAAAAGATGCAGTTGAACCAGTGTTCAGGGTTGAAGCTGACGTCTCTTCTAGAATTCGACACTCTACCCCTGGCCGTTATCCCGGCTGTAGGTCACCTGCTACCATTGGAAGCCCCAGAAAGAGCTGTAGAGAATATTGAAAGCTTTATTCCTAGCGTATATTGAGTGGATTCTCTTTGTATGTATTAGCTTAAGCCGGGGGGCCAACGCAAACAGCCTGTACCTCTCGGAGTGAAGAGGCCCTCGATTAAGAAGCGTAACATTGTATCAAAGACTTCAGTGGTGTTTTAGGTAGACATTGACGGAATACTGAGTTACGAAGCATTATTCCGGACACACTATCCGCAGAGAATACCAGAAGGCAATTATGTCACTGAATGTTGTCTGGATGGCTGCAAGTGCTCTGAGCCCCCAACCCTTATACAACACAGCGAGCGAGGCTCAAATCTGCCCTTCAGTCTCAATTCTGGTGAGAGATCTAGCGTTAAACTTCGCTTTCGCAAGGTCAGGATGGCCATCAAGATTACAGAGTATGTCAACACAACTTCAGCTTCATCTTCGCAGCGACCTTAGTAACCTTGCAGCTGGTAGCCACCATCTGGATAACAGACTTCATGATGAAGAAAATGAGGAAATTGAGATCACGAAAAGGGGATACGAGACTGTCACCCAGCAAGGCGCCTGCGCGAGCGCCTGAGGACACACTTTGCATCTCCTTGGGTGGCGCTCAAGGACGTGATCCTCATCTGTCTTGGAGTACCTGGGTTGGCGGCACTCCTAAGCCGACTGCCATCTATGACCTTTGGGCTACAGTGCAGCCTAACCATCGGAATGGCGTGACGGCTGCTATGGGTAGCTGTAATTGTGGCTTTTCCGCCGAAGCGCGAGCAATGGGCTGCAAGTACGACTCCCTGGCGTCCGCCAAATTTTCAGAGCATTCCCGCGACGAACAGCTCACGACTGAGTCAGAAAGATCTGGAGATATACCAAACGGCGAGTCGAGGTACTGGCGAGATTTGAATCACACCTAGGAGATGTCATTGGGTGAGCTGGCAGACGAGGGCGACGATAGGGCTCTCCGCTAGTTACTCTGCCAACTATGGAGCGGCATCTTATTCACTGCTTCTTCTACTAGAGGAAGCAATATCGGGATCGATCCAGTGGCGTTATAGTCGATCCCCGTTATCATATCGAGCAGCACGTTACCTAACCACTGGAGGGATATTCAGAGCATCCTCTGTGAAAGGGGTACAAGCAGGCGTGTTCTAGAACCCAATTATTTTTTAAGCCTGTGTAATAACTCTTAAGTAGATGTATAACTCCACTTGCACAAAGTTATTATCTCGGTAATGGCTACACGGAGTACGCCTTAAGAATGTGGACGAGTATCCGTTGGAAGCGGAGGATACGCAAGATGTATATACTATAGCTGTTTAACGAGACTGATCAACACTCATGACACGGAGTTTACAAGATGGAATTTATTTGGCAACTTGTTTTGCTCATTCCTCGCAGAGTGAATTGGCCGGTTTGTTTGACAGGGAAATAAATATCCAAAAATGCCATATGATATAATTAACAAGATCGAACAGCCTATACCAGATCTTCCAAACGCTCATCGCTCATTGCCACGCTTTCGCTCACAATTTAGCGTTTAATGCACTGCCTCCTGGTCATAGAACAAGTCACAAGCATGCGGATGCTGCAAACAGTACTTGGGAACCAGGGGAGTTGCGGCGATCCCATTCGCAACCAGGTACTCTCTGAAGTTTAATATCCTTTGCGTGAAGGTTGTCGTCCTCTTCTTCCCAGTCGCGGGGTCTCTGTTGCCTGACCACACCAATTCGGCCAACGCAGCAGCCCTAGGCCACATCTTGCCGCTGATGATGGTATCGTCGACCTGCTCCGACCACAACGGAGCAGCAGCGCCGATGACATGTTTGGCCTGGGCGGCGGTCAGATTGGTAGTGAAGTCGTAGTCGTAGATTCGCTGCCAGGTTTTGTACGGTGCGCACCACGAACCACCGATACCGCCGTAGTTGAAAGATGGTATTGCCCCGGTTGGGTCTGGATTTTCCTGCACGTTGTAGCGAGGATCGTTGGTCACATAGCCGCCGAAGCCGCAGTCCAAGTACAGGAAATCCGCACTAGAGACGATGACGTCGTAGCCTGCGGCGGTGAGTTTCCCGATGTTGGTGATACCGTTGTTCCAAGACTGCATGATGATGTCTTTGGAGACGTTGGTGGCGCGGGCATCAGCAGAGAGGACGACGTCCTCCCACATGATAAGACGACGGTCCTTTTTACCGGTGTTTTTGGTCGAGGTGAAGATTGGGAGCGAATGGTCAAGCCAGTATTGGTTAAGGTCAAAGTAGGTACGCGATTTGTCTGCGGCAAACCAATCACGGATGGGCTTGCTGAAGTTGAAGCAACCTACTTGGAGCTCGTCGCCGCCCACGTGGAAGAAGTCGTCCGAGAAGCGCCCCGAGAGCTCCGAGTACACTTTTTGTACAACAGAATAGGTATTCGGGTTGAGGACGTCCAGTTGACCTGGGTTGGGCTGCACAGCGGTGTGCAAAGGCCAGTTGTCGTTGGACCACCAGCTGTTTTCGCAGGTCACGATATCCTTGTCGATTTGCTTCCAGCCCGAGGCGGAATGGCCTGGCATGTCGATTTCTGGAATCACGCGAACGCCGCGGGCGCGGGCGTAAGCAATGATGTTTTGAACATCTCGCGGGGAGTAGGTTTCTCTGGCAGAGTAGGCGTCCTTTGTAGCCTCAGGATAGGCGTTGATTTGAATCGGCCAAGATTGGGTATCGGTGATGTGCCAGTGCAGGATGTTCATCTTGGAGAGAGCAAGGCCATCGATCTGCTCGTAAATCTTGTTGACGGATATGAAGTTTCGTCCCGAATCGACCATTACGCCCCGATAGGTGTATTTAGGGTAGTCCTCGATTGTGACGGGCTGCTCAACGACCAGCCCCCTCCGGCCATCTGCGATGACAATCTGCTGGAATGTCACAAAGGCGTGGAGCGCACCCCATACCGTCTTGGCCGTCACCTCAACCGTCGAAGATGACGGTGTGATGGCAAGTGTGTAACTCTCATCAACACCGTGCTTCAAGTCGGCCGACCAGTCGGATACTTTGACGTTTACATCCGTCAACCACCGATTAGTTGCAGTGCTTGCCTCCCTCTTCGAGTTGTTGCTGCCTGGCGTCGGAAACGAGCCAAACACAGGAATCGGCGCCTCTGTCGCTTGGGGCACCCAGTTCAAGGTAGTAATTGCCTTGTATGCGCGATTCCAGGCGTCGTTGAGAAGACGGGCATTATCTCCAGAGCCGTAGCCAGCGTTTGTGCGCAAACTGAGCCAGCCGATGGATCTGGGGCCAGATGTACCCCAATTGATTTGCTGTGGCGCAGGGAGGGGGTTGACTTTGACGGCCAAGCTGACGTCGACCACGGCAGCTACCCCCAGAAGCACGGCAGAGAGGGGTTGGAAGCGCATCTTGCCTAGACGTGCTGTTGGTGTGCAGACTCTGGAGATGTCAATTGCGAAAGGCAGAGGAGGTCAAAGGTGGGCGGCTCGGCGCTTTTGTAGAAGAACTAATGGGAGGTGACGCGCCGATCGGCGACGAGCAGCTTGTTGCACCAACCACCGCCTTCTGGTCTTGGAGATGGCAGGACTGGAAGACGCAATCATGGAATCATGGAATGGACCATCAGAATGCAACCCTACGGGCATTCTACCTAGTCAGGGTAGCTTCCCAAACCAGACACAATGGGGCTCGAAAACATGTAATTAAAGTGTGTCAGATTGAGCCCACCAAATTAGCTAGTGGCCCGTCACGGACATCGTGAAAAGCGGCATGTGCGGCATTTCCTGCCACACACACACTTGTATAATAATATCAAGATTTGTATATACTTCGTATTACTTGTGTATTATCCTTCTGTTCGCCGGCGATAGGAGCCCTGCTTCGAGTGACCTATCTCAAGCCTTCTGACAGCTTGGGTGAAGTACGAGTATAGGGGCTCATGTCAGGAGCTGTTAGATTGAGCCACCCAATTAGCGCCACAGCGCCTTGCACGCCACTTTGAGGATACTGGATACCCCTTGCACACACGAGTAACGCGATTAACTTCATTAATTGAACCCTCGTCTGCATAACCTCGTTACATCGTGGATGTTCGATAGCGCCAGAAGACACTATCGTCCGACAGGAGCCATAAGACGGCTACGATACTACATGTTCCCCTGCACCCTTGACCCAAGGTACCAACCCAGATCGCTGTGGTACCGAGTTGCTAGTAGGTGAAGCACTAGTACCTTACTGTACCTTGTTGGGAAAGCCTCATCCTACTACGAAGTAGGCCGAGACGTTCCTTCCCGGCAGCCGAGTTCCTCCCCGCAGCCGAGATGCTCCTTCCCCGCATTACCACGTTAACGTTACTTCCTACCAGAAGCAGGGCTTGAGATAGGTTAATCAAAGCGGGGCTCCTATCGCTGTCGAACGGAAGGATCATACGAAGTACATAGGTATAGTAATTCGGGATTAAGTGTATTTATAGCATTTAAATAACTATATATACACATATATAATAATATTAAGATACCGCTCGTATATAGTAGGAAATGCCAATATTACGCCCCTTTTTACGATATCAGGTGTCGGGTTGCTAATTTAGTGGGCCCGATTTCGAGTGTCACAGTCACGGTTCTTTTTACGCCACAGTGCAACCTCCGCCTGACCAGGCTCACCTGTTCTTCGCTACGTCACATATGTTATTTATCGGAGTACTAGAGGCGAGGCACCACCCTTACCTAGCGAGCTAGTCACTCGCTTGCTTCTGTTCCGGGCGTTAGCAGCGTAGATTCCTGGCATGTCGATCGTCAATAGATGGATATCCGTTGCTTCCACTAGGCGGCCTTGGGGTTTTGCTTCTGCCCTGGGCCATTGGAGAGCCCGGGACTGCGGTCCGGGCACGCAGGTGACGGGTAACGGGAATGAGTGTTGAGAAATGTTGCCTATCTTTGTGTTATTAGCTGCTGTGTATCGCGTTACGAGGTGTGATGAGAGAAGTGCTGCAATTGAACTATAGAGACTCTTGGCTTTCATCTAATTAACGGGAAAACAGCGTGCTTTTATCGTTGCCGTTGAAGGCTGTGGCTTCGTGCCGTTGAGGGCTGTGATGCGCGATTTATCGAGTCATCGAGCGAATTAAGGCGTGAGACTTTAATTCGAGTTAATTGAAGGCGCGAGTCTTTTACCTCTGGCTTCACTGTTGTGCGAGTCATCAATGTGACGATGGCTTCAACGAGTCGGTGTGCTAGTCAGGGCTTGCGAGTCAGGCGAGCATATGCAAGCATGTGATACTGTGCCCGTCTGTGTGCACCGTGGAGATGGGCCCCCCGAGTAGCACAACTCGCCCACATATACTTTTACATTGTCGCGGTTGAGTCGGGTTCGATAGGTGTCCTGTAACCTTTCTACATCTTTGCCCTGATGCCCTCCCCCGCCAGGAGCCGCCTGGCTGGGTTTTCCCGCCGTCGCCCTCCCTCGGAACGACCCCCCTCATTCACCGGCCCCTGACCCCGTGGTGGGACCCTTCCTGTCTCGCTCCGTATTAAATGTTTAGAGGTGCATCAGCGTGGACTATCTCTAAGACGAGAACTGCATAGGGTTAACTCCCTCAGGGTACATTTATCGGGTCTGCCAACGCCGCCGTCCATGG
The DNA here is from genome assembly GCA_002916505.1 of Tolypocladium paradoxum. Classification (NCBI taxonomy): domain Eukaryota; kingdom Fungi; phylum Ascomycota; class Sordariomycetes; order Hypocreales; family Ophiocordycipitaceae; genus Tolypocladium; species Tolypocladium paradoxum. The sequence continues at coordinate 119,276 of PKSG01000479.1, forward strand.
ACCTGAATGCCGACTAAGTTCAGGAGCCGCAGCTTCGAGCCGCCGGAGTGGGTCGCAAGCTGAGGATTATCGAACAAAGGCCTGTGCCATTCGTTGTTAAGCTCTCACAGGCTATCGCTAGCCGCAGTGCGGAAACAATGCATGCGCCAGAGCTTGTCGAGCCAAAAGGTGAAGCCACGATCCATTAGCGCCGCGAGGGTGGTTCCTTTGCGAGGATTCTCTGGAACAGTTGGGTGGTGGCCAGTTGTTAGAACCTTGCGAGGAGTTCGACACAGGCTTGCTATATAACCTAGATCTTGCGAATGAGAAATGGGCGTTCGGCTAGTTCCCTTCCTCGTGCGCAGTGAAAGTGATCGTTCTGAGACTCTGGCAGTCCTTCGCCCAGAAGTCGACAACATGCTGCGCCAGCTTAACCGTTCAAACAGCCAATTGAACCCGACGAGTTTCATTATTCAGGAAATGCTCGGGGGCTTAGCCATGGCTATGTATTTGACTTACCCAAAGACTGGACCCTATTATGACATCCTGCTGTGACCAGTTCATTAGTGTTCGTGATTATTAGGGTGGCGGATATATTGCCTACTCACAGCAGTCGTGTCTAAACGTAAAAGAACGGGAACGTTATTGGCCGAGAGGGTTAGGAATCCGGGGTATAAGAATGTATAATACCTATATATCGCAGACGGGGGAACAGATACCTAATAATAGCTAGATGGAACTTGATACGTTTATTTAGCAAAGCTGCATTAATCGCGTCACTGAGCTGAATCTAGCTCGTGAATGTGGTAGGGATTCACGGTCTGCGCCACCGTGACGGCATTCAGCCGCGCCTTGCTGGTCGCCAGCGCGAGGATGGGAGGGCCCAACTAGTTGGTGGCGCAGCTCGATTGGCATGTGAGGCAGCGTCTGCCGTGAGTCGGCGACAGCCAAGACGGTGAAGACCTTCACACCCAAGCCAATATCTCCGTCGCTGTAGGCATCATCGTATCTCTCCATAAGGGCGTAGAGAGGCCAGCGGTTATTCCGGGCAGGATACAGCCTACACGCCAGCTTCGACTCAGCGCTTCTCTTCCCTCGACATGTTCCCAGAGGTTCGATTAGACGACTCAGTTATCCAGTACCACCTTGCCCACGTTATCTGCTCCAAAGGGTGATTATTTGCCTCTTGTATTATACGTAAGTGGGCGCTCAATCTGCTGAGCGTGCCATTGTCCACAGAGAATATAACCCTGGTATGATTGAGATGGGTGGTGCTGGCCCACGGGGAGGCACACTCCTTCTGCGTGGCTCCATTTCAAGAACGGACCAGCATCCCCAACCGCTGCACGATTCGCGCGCGATCGCATGAACCTCTACTCCTCCAGTCGGCCAAACGTTGTCCTAAACCCGGCACTCCGAAAAGCCCAGAATGGCTGCAGCTGCAGTTTCCTGCACGTGGAATCCCCGGTCACGGCAAGCATCGAACCTTGGCCAGGGCTGCTGGCGTTTAGAAGGGGCCCCTTTCTGCCATCGACGTCCAGGCTCTGACCAAAGTCTGGCTCATTCGGCGCTCGCTTGTTGTCGCATCACACTTGCCATTGCCCCGGGCTGATTACCCAAGTGGGCAACGATGTATGGTAGCTCGGCGGTGTGCATGGCGCCGAAAAGTCTCCAACTTTGAGAGGGCCGGTGTACTCTTAAACGCGATAATTAATTACTCAACAGGCTTGGCTTGCAAGCAGGACAGCTACGCCACGGGTCAGCATTAAGAGGTAGCTGAGCAAGATGCCAAGCATCGGGCGGTCGCACATCCATGTGCCGTGCCAGAACCTCATAGACAAGGTACGGACTCGACCAGACGGTAAGAAGACTGCCCTGCAATACAAGTGCACAAGCATGTCGAAACGTATTCGTAACTGCCTCTTCAAAGTGCATCCTGCGCTTGGGATGCTGCGCCGAGTGCCCCTGCGTGGAGTGCAGTGCGCGGCACTCTCCAGTGGACGGCCCAGCGCAGGCCCGATCTGCCCCGCAGCGGCGCCGTAACATGGCCGAAAAAGGCAAGTTCTCGATCGGGCCTTTAACACAAGGGCCGTGCCAAGACGGAAGCCAATTCAGGGAGGCGGGCTGCCAGGATACTTCTATTTCTGGCATGTACTTTATCCCTCTTCTCGAATATTTTATTTATTTATTGATTGATTGTTTGCTTGCCTATCTACTTCAACAACTGCCCGTCATGTCCTCCAACCCGCCCGATTGGAACAGTGGCTCCATCACCAAGCTATCTTGGCCACGGGCCCCTTCGGCCAAAGGCGGACGACCAGCTTCCGGATCTCGTCCATGCAAAGCACCGCAAGTGCCAGCGGGATCGGAATGACCCAAAACTCAACGGGGACCGACGCCGTGCCGAACAGATCCTGGATGCCTGGCACCTCCGTGACAAAAATGGCAATGACGAAGCTGATGAGCATGCTCAGGATCAGCCATGGGTTCCGCCGCTTCTTGGTCACCGGGTCGGCCTGCAAGATGCTCAGACGGCGGTTTCGCACCGCCAAGATGTTGCCCCATTGCAGAATAACCAGCGTCACAAAGTAGACGCATTGGCCCGTCATGTTGAACTGCGTCAGCTCATCCATTGTGTATCCGTGAAAGCCGTCCGTGTACCCCTCAAACAAGAAGAACAATTGCCCGATGGGAATGCCAGCCTTTCTCCAAAAGTAGAGGAAGAACATGGCATGCGCAATGCACGTCTCCATGGTTCCCATGAACAGATACGCCTGGATGTATATCTTGGTGGTGATGAGGTGGTCTCGCTTGTGGTTGCGCGGTGGCAGGGAGAGAAGGTCGAATTCCTCCTTCTCCATGATGAGCGACAGCGATAGGAACAGATCGGTGAAGACACAGATGATGATCATGAGGAACGCGCTCAGCGGCAGCGGCACGCCGAAGAAAACGTTCAAAAGGACGGGCCAGATTTCGGACCAACTACCTGCTGGAAGCAGATAGGCAATGACCTTTTGCAGATTCTGGAAGACGAGACGGCCCAGGCGGATGGCTTCGATGATGGAGTCAAACTTGTCCAGCAGGACAAGATCTGCGGCCTCGATGGCCACGTCGCTGCCCGTCACGACGGCGACACCGACATCAGCGGCCCGCAGGGCGGGAGCGTCGTTGACGCCGTCGCCGGTGACTGCGACGACGTTGTCTCGTTTGCGAAACTCGTCGACGATGCGCAGCTTCTGCTCAGGCGTCGTGCGTGCGAAGACAATCTCTTCATATTCACACACAATGTCCCAGTCCCCCAACGCCAGCGTCGCCAGCGATGGTCCCTCGAGGAGGAGGCTACGCCGGTCACCGTTGGCTCGCGCATCGCGCATCGCCTCGGCCGACAGCCCCAGCTTCGACCTGATCGTTTCCGCCGTATCGGGGTCCGCCTCCCCCGTGAAGATGCCGGTGTTGCGAGCGATGGCTGCAGCCGTGAGGCCGTAGTCGCCCGTGACCATGAAGAACCTTGCGCCCGCGCGGCGGCACTCACCGACGGTCGTCGCCGTCTCGGGTCGGGGAGGATCAATGATTCCAAGAATACCAACCACGATGAGATCGCTCATGGCATTGCCGGCAACTTCGTCGCTAAAGGCATTGGTATTCAAGGCCTGGGTCGGACTCATCGTCTTCTCGCAGAGAACAATGACGCGCTCTGCATTCTTCGACAGCGCGTCCTGGTGGTGCTTGAAGGCGGCTCTGGCGGAGGCATCCAAGGCCTGAACCGAGTTCGACTTGCGGGACCAGTACTTGGTGCAAGCAGGCAAAAGCACGTCGGGAGCGCCCTTGACAAAGACGCGGTACTCCTTTGCGGTCTCGTCCGTCACAGATTCGCGGTGCATGGTGAGCATCCACTTGTTCTTGGAATTGAACGGAATCTGGAACACTCGCGGCAGCGTCGCCGCTTCCTTTTCGCTCCTCTTCGTTGTCGAAGCAAACCTGAGGACGGCAGCGTCAGTTGCGTTGCCTTGAACCTGTCGGTCAGCGACAGGCAGGTGGACGGAGGCCGGGTCAAAGGTGGCATCGTTGCAGAGCAGGGCGGCTTGATACAACTTCAAGATGCACGCCTCTGTGTTTTCGCCATCCAAGCTGTATTGAAAGTCTGCAAGCGCAACTGCCTCGTCGATGAACGATGCCGAGTTCACGTGCATCTGGTTCTGCGTCAAGGTGCCTGTTTTGTCGGAGCAAATGACGTTGACGCAGCCGAGCGTTTCGACAGTCGACAGGCCCTTGGGCAAGATGCTGACAGCCTTCATGCGGCGCGCAACCATCATGAGGGTCAGGGCGACGGCAACAGGCATACCCTCGGGGATGAAAGCGACGACGCATCCCATGACGTTGTTGAGCATGGCAACGACGTTCATGTATGCGGAGTGGTCGCGCCTCAGCCAGCCGAGCCAGGTGAAGAGAATCAGCAACGCCAGGACGATTGTCAGGCAGATAATGATGCGGACGAAGCGCCAAATCTCCTTCTGGATCAAGGTTGGGCGCTCCTCGGCAGAGGCTGTAGCCTTGGCAATACGTCCCATGACGGACCGGGCGCCCGTCAAGACGACCATGCCTACACCGCTACCGTTGACCACCAGGGTTCCCATGAGAGCTATGTTGCGGCTCTCTAGAAAGTTTTGATCCGTCACGTCGACGGCGCCCTCGACCTCGTCCGACTCGCCCGTCAGGACAGCGCGGTCGAACCTGATGTCACCGGAATGGCTCAGGAGGCGGAGGTCGGCGGGCACTTTGTTGCCGATCTGAAGATGAACAATATCGCCGGCGACAAGCTCGGTGGCCGGCAGCTTCTTCAACTGTCCCTCGCGGAGCACGAGGGCCTCGGACGGCAAGAGATTGGTAATCGACTTCATCGTCCGCTGGGTCGACCAGTCCTGGAAGGCCGAGAAACCGGCCTGAAGCAGGATGACGATGATGACCAGGATGGCGAGGGCGAGGTTGGTGGCGGACGGAGGGTTGCTCAGGGGCCTCCAGCAGATGAAGAAGATGATGACGCCGACCCAGAGGACCGAGCAGAAGCCGCCAAAGACGTACCCGAGAATCTTCTTGGTGTAGTTGGTCTTGGCCTTGGGGAGCGTGTTTCTGCCATCGCGCTGGAGCCTGTTGGCCGCCGAACTGTCCGACAGGCCCTGGTCCTTGGCGACGTTGAGCTGCTGGCAGATCTGGTCGATGCTGAGCTCGTGATAGTTGAGGTTTGCAAAGTAGTCCTGGTCGTCCTTCTTGATGGCCTTTGCGTCTCCCGAGGCGTCCGTGTCGACGTTGCGAGACTCTTGGACATGGATGGACAGCGTGCGGTATTCAATCTGGACGCCCGAGTAGGGCGACGTGGGGAGGTTGGAGCGGGAGATGGAAGAGGCCCGGCTCAAGGAGCGTCTGCGGGATCTGGATCGAGAGGTGGCATCTCCGTCGCGACCCGGAGCCCTGCCGCGGCCGACACGAACATTGCTTTCGTCATCGAAAGTGATGCGCATGTCGCGATCGGCGGCCGCCTCCTTGTCCGCCGCGTCCGGAGTCGTCTCGTCGGCCATGTTGGTTACACGTTTATGCACGTCTCTGTGATGTAACGTGGGGAAATGTCTGGTGTGACAACAGGGAGTGTGCCTGGAGTGTTGGTGCAACGCTGCCTGGTGTTGGCAACGACCACACGGAGCGACTGGTCAAGACTCAAGGGCGGTCGGAGGCGGGTGATGCGCGGACGTGCAGAGTGCAGACTGCAGATCGTGAGGGCAACGATGCACGCCGAGGGCTCCCGTGCGTCTTCCCTTTTATGCCCATGTTGGCGATGTACTGCGACAACGCTCCAACGTGCCGTGCGGTAATTTGGCTCCGGCCAGTCGCCACCAACAACTCTCCATGTAGAGTTTCGAGGCCATGAACTGGAGTACTCGGTAACAAATCCCGCATATGTCCAATGACAACGGGCGATATAGAGGAACCAACCACGCTGCTGACATTGGTTGGCATTGCCTGTTTGAGCAAGGACGCACGCCATGCGCGTCAGCCCATGGGTACTGCGGCATGGCCCTCTGCTCCGTGTCTGCTTCGAGGAGCCAAACCACATGCAGTCCAGACCATTCTAGCCTGCGCGGATCGATCAGCACGGCAGGGAGGCCTCACAGCCTCATCGTTCAGGGGATGCCGGATACCCGCAACGAGCATCCAGCCGTGAGGGAATTTCGCAAGCAGCCCTCAGAAACGAAGCCGAAGTATCAACTGCCTCTGCCATGGCCCGCGATGCCTAGGTACTTGCGACAGGACGACGAAATATCCCTGGCACCGTCTTGCAATCAACTAGACCAGCCACATTTGCCTCTGGCGACGAAATTTTCTCGACTGCCATGACCCTCCTGTGACGAGACCGGAAAATTTAGCCGTCTGATGTCATTTGGCGCCGAGCCCCCTTCCACGCCCGGCCTGGGCCATCGCATTCACACCCCCTCCCTCGATGACGACGGTTGCCACATTGTATTTGGTACAACACAATGCAGGCGGTGCACGTGGGATTGTGAGATCATTATGCCGCGCTCTGCCGCGCATGGTGCAGGCCCTGGGCTGAAGGGATTTTCCACACCATGCGTCCCGCGCCCATCCGTCCATCATCATCACTTGGGTTCGTCTTGGCCGCGCAGGCGCCACCGGCGGCTGCACAGTCTTGTGTCCTGTTGGTAGGCCTGCATCTCATTGCTCATCGCTCGTTGGGGCCGTAACCGGTAGTGTGGCCACGGGAGTCGTGAGGGTACGTCGCTGTCTCCCACCATTTGATGCCGCGCAGGCTTCATGTTCTGACGCTACATGCACATCCACGAAAAGCCCATGCATGGAAGCCGTGGTACAGTACGGGATAGGTAAATAGTCTGTGCACACGATCTGATGCCAAGCTTTCGTTAAGCCCTATATATCTTGGCAAATTCTCCGAATCTCCACCTGCAGCTATTAACGCCTCCGCCTCATAACGGCCCCGTCATCCAACACCGCGAGTCCGTCGTAGCATGCAATGTGCTTCGGCCGACGCAAATGGCCAGAACGGTGGATTCCTCGGAATCGATGATCCCTTGGATGACGGACTCTGTCTCAGAGTCCGTCACCCCAGCGACAGCTCCAGCGCCAGACCCCAGTTTCGTCCACGTCTGGATGAGTCGCGCCAACGTGTCGCCGAGTCCCATGGCCGTCATCAGGCCGACACCACGCCTCCAGCACTGCTTGTCCTTCCAGACGACGACTGTGGTGACGAGAATAGCTGAGTGGTGTGTTGACCGGTAGCGGGCTTTTCAAGGGGTGAACTCACCTGAGGGAGGGTAGCTTCAGGAAGGCCCGAGTGTAGCTGGAGCGCCGAGTTGGATAAAATCGAAACGAATGCAAACGTATTTCCTCGCCGTTAGCGCTCATCTCCGACGCATGTGTCAAGGGTAGCTTACCAGGAATTAATACAAAGCACTAATAGTGCCGAGGACGCCGATCGCTGCGTAGACGGCCAAGTACATGTCCACGTCCATGTTTGGCTGCACAGTTTTGGCACCTGACCACCACCTGACCCAGATGGCTATAATATTGGTTAATCTTCATCTCTTTCGCTCGTACACCAGCGCAATAAGCCCGCCTCGCAGTCTGGTGATAACTGGCAGTGCTGGTGCAGGTACATGGAGTTTGAAGCCTACACAGAAGCGCCAGGTAAGTGAATGTAAACATGACACTGACAAGGACTCATATCGCAATTCACTGTGATGCCCAAGTATACAACTGCCCACGCCCCAATTAGACCCTTTCCATAATCTTTTGTTGAGCTGTCTGGCCTACAAAGGTGACAAATGGCTGCGAAAAGGTAAACGCCGTCAAACAAGTCGTGGGGTTACGGCCGAGAGAAAGGACAGGGCATAGCTGCGGAAACAACAGGCTACGGCGAAGCCGGTGATCATCTGGACATTATAAGGCTTTACACTTACATCTAGCCCAAGTTTATACGAGCTTCCCGTGCAATTTGTGGCTCTTGAGTTTGGCATCCATGATCGGCAGGTCGCCCACAGACATAACTTTGGCATGGCCTGTTCGGAAAGTGGTTCAAAGCCAGGCAAAACTGGTCCTGCTCCGAACACCACTAGAAGTCTCGGGCGCTCCAGAGATTTGATCCATTCTCAGTGCAGCCTTGATCCCGATCGGGCCCAGAAGAGCCGCTGTCGCAGCAAGTGCCAAGGCGACCGTCATGACAATTGACTCAGGGCTGCCGGGCACAAGCAACCATAGTGTGGGCACCCGAGCAATACTGTAAAGCATTGAAGATGGCAGATAGAGGCTCAGCACAGTTGAAGGACGGGACGACCGCTGGTGGTCCATGCAAAACAGCAAACCACCATCGTGATGGCCATGCAACTCACCACATCAGCGGCAAGTGAAGCGTCAGTAGCAACAGTCCGGTTCCGACCTCGCAATACAACAAATACTAATCGAGGGACAAACCGTCCCACTACATATAGTGCAACTTAGAATAGCTCGTCAGTCCAACGCCAGCATACATGACCGGTCTCGGACAACGGCATACTAACTTGCTCGCCAGCAATTTAGACCGTGACGAGCAAACACTAGGTTTTAGAACATCGAAACAAGTTTTACCAATGAAAGCACAATGAAGAGCGCTTCGGGAATACTGCAAGAAACAAGTCCTCGAATTGGAGAGTAAAGTCGAACGGCCGACAGTCGGGGCCCACACGAAGCCCAAAGGACCGCTCGCTGCCGTACGGACAAGCCATATTCGGCAGGATGGGAAGTTTTCATTTCTCACGCAATCGGTGAATTCAGGTGACGCACTTTATACAACGCCTCGCCGGTTGGAGGACGCGTCATAAACTGATGGCTGCCCTTTATCATGGCCTGCTTAGCGACACCAAGGTATTGCTGCCATTGGTGCCAGCAACGTGCGTGCCATGTCCGTAGCTATCCACGGTTTCACCGATAAAGGACGTAATTTGGATGGCTCGACCCCCAAAGTCGTACAAGATCTGTCAGATTACACGCTCCGCCGGTCATGGTGCTCACTCCAAACGTGGGTACGCGAAAGCTTACAGGGTGATTGTCGTCGAGGCCAGTGTCGATGACATAGATGCAAGTGCCTTGGCCGGCACTATCGCCATAGACGTACGACGTGGAACCGGGCTTCCTGAAAGAGAAGCGGAGAGGCCCCAGGGTTCGTCGTCCTGTTTGACGTATGCGCTGAGGGTGGCAAAGCCTTCCTGCTCAATGTAGCCGGCCTAAAAGGAACCCGTCAACTCGAACATTCAACTTCAGGGTAGATGTAAGAGCGAGATTGCTCTTGCCTCGGGATGGTCCCTCGGGGCCTTGATAGAATTCTCAGGCCGCCGTGATGGGCAGTAAATATCTCTGCTCGTGTTGGCTTCCTTGAGAGAACGTGCGGCTCGTGGCTTGCTGCACAAGCAACAGAAGCCGTGTTCAAGAAGGACGAGCGATTGACCTGTTCAACACGAGAGGCAACGCAATACGCTCATCGACAAAGGACGTGAGTTGCATCGGGTATGCAGCTTTGTATACACCTGGCTAGGAGACCTCCTACTCCCTCACCTCCTCCATGACAGACTCGCCCGATTTGTCCCCGACGGTGCAGCCTCATCCCCCCATCCGCCGGCACCTCCGTCGTCGAGATGCAGCGGCCGGTCATCAGGTCGCCGCTGCGGTTGACATGGTGGTCGCGCATGCCGAGCCGGTTATCCTGGCAATCAGCGAGCCCTCGACGATGGAGCCGCCGGCGTACTCGGCCCAGAAGACGTTGTCGTCTTGGTAGTAGTGGAATCACGTCTCGGCGCCGGACCTCGCCATTGGCGGTGTTGGCCGTGGAGCAAAGACGTCGTTGTCGTACACTCATCTTGGACGCCATGTTACAGGGCACGGATCGGACTGAGAGTAGCGACACGACAAGCTTCACTGATGCAAGTTTGAACTTTGCGGAAGCTTCCTACATATGCCCTGTACTTATTTACCCACTGTACTGCCTTCTCGTCATATCCGTGCGCCTGCGAGCAGTGCGGGCTCACGGCACCACATGACTCCAGCTCCTCTCTCCGATGAGCAAGCCCAATCCTCGCCACCACCTCCATCAACGTCTCACAGTGGCGCCTCGGCATACCGCCGCCCTTCAGCTGCGGCCGGTGCCATGCCCGACGCGTCACAATCCGCGAAAGGGGGGCTCCAGGACGTGAAGCCGTCCACACGAGCCACGGAGTCGCACTGCTGATGTACGCCTCTGGGCCGAGCCGCCTGAGCCGCCACCGAATTATCCCAGAACGCGGACACGTACGATGCGCCGCGTGACGCACCTAAGTAAAGGCAAGGTTACTGATTCGACAACAGACACATCTTTGTCATTGCCGTCTACCTGATTGGGTGGTGGCTGTGCCGGCGATGCGTGACCCTGGTTTCCCCGCATCCGACGAACAGCCTCACCTCGTCGTCGCCGAACATCCCGGCAGACCCAGATTCATCCATCCTTCATCACTATTTCATTATGTATATAGTTCAGTCTATGCCTTATCTATCGGTTTCCCGCCCCCTTCTCTCCGTCTACTCTATGGGTCAGCCTCCCGTTTGTCTCACTCGCATTTCCAGTGTCCCCCATCGAAACAGCGAAGAGATCGTCAAGTCTCGAACATGATGGAAAAGAAAACAGAAAGATCATGATGCCGCGGACCGCTCAAAGGCCAAGAGAATGCTTTCAACGCCAATCTGCTACACTTTCGTCGAACCTCGATGCCCGATAACTGATATCACTCGGACTTCCCAGACGCCGGCTTGGTTCCCAGGCCGTTGCGGTTGCGGAAGAAGAGAATGCCCTTGGCGGCGCCCTCGGCCCCTTCGTTGGGCTCAACCCACTGGCACATGCGGGCGCTTCGCCACATGGCACGCATGAAGCCCACGGGGCCATCTCGCGTGTCGGCCCGATAATGCTTGCCCATGACGGGGCGGATGGCGTCGGACGCCTCGTCGGCGTGGTAGAAGGGAATGGTGCTAACATAGTGGTGCAGGACGTGGGTCTCGATGATGCCGTGCAGCAGGTGGCGGCCGATGAATCCCATCTCACGGTCGATTGTCGCGGCGGCGCCCCGAACGAAGTTCCACTCTTCTCCGGTGTAGTGGGGCAGAGACGGGTCGGTGTGCTGGAGGAAGGTGATGGCCACTTACGAAGGAAACAAAGTCAGCACGAAAGCCCACAAACCTTGGGGGACGGGGGACGACGAACCGAGCCAGTGGTTGACCCAGAGATACGGGACAAAGTACCAGACGGCCATGTTGTACCATCCAAACGTGTTGCCCAGGTACACGAGGACGGCGGCGGCGATGCCGATGCCGATGTCGCTGAGGACGATGAGCTTGGCGTCCTTGGCCTCGTACAGCGGGCTACGAGGGTCGAAGTGGTTCACGCCACCGCCGAAACCGTTCTTCTTGCCCTTGCCGCGACCCTCGCGCTGGCGCTCGTGGAAGTCGTGGCCGGTGACGTTGGTCAGGAGGTAGTTGGGCCAGCCAACCAACTGCTGGAGGATCAGCATGAGCAGGGTGAAGGCAGGCGTCTCCTCGGTGAGCTCGGCGAGCTCATGGGCCAAGCGGCCGAAGCGCGTGGCTTGCTGCTCCCTGGTCCTGGGGACGAAGACCATGTCGCGCTCCATGTTGCCCGTGGCCTTGTGGTGCTTGCCGTGGGAGATCTGCCAGCTGAAGTAGGGGACGAGGAGGGCCGAGTGGAGGACCCAGCCGGTCACGTCGTTGATGGTGCGCGAGGCGGAGAAGGCGCCATGGCCGCACTCGTGGGCAATGACCCAGAGGCCGGTGCCGAAGAGGCCCTGGAGGACAGTGTAGACTGCCCAGAGCAGGGATCGGACGGGCGTCGACGGGACGTACTCGGGGGTCACGAAGTTGTGGAAGACAAGGAAGGTGGTTGCGATGCAGGCCACGTCGCGGAGGATGTAGGCGTAGCCGGTCAGGGCGGAGCGCTCGAAGCAGTGCTTGGGGATGGCATCGCGGATGTCCTTGATGGTGAAGTCGGGGGGCGTGAAGGCGTTGCCGTACGTGTCGACGAGGCCCGCGTACGTGGGCTTGGGGTCGGCCACGTCAATCGACGACAGCGACGACAGCGACGTCGACGAGGCCGACGGCCGGGGCGAGTCGGACGGCGAGACGGCGGCCGAGGACTCGGAGTCGGTGGCCGTGGCCGAGGTGAAGGTACGGCGCAGGACGCGGTTCCTGGGGACCGCAGACGAGACGGAGGCCATGGCGCGCGGCTGAGCAGACGTGGTTTGCGCAGAGGACTCGAATGGGCGACAGTTGGACTCTGCCGGCCTGGTTCCTGGCTTCTCGCGGTGCAGACGGAGGGAGGGAAAGGGGACGGGCAGCGAGCAGGAGGTTATCTTGGCAGGGTGTGCGCTGGAAACTGTTGGGGTTGCAGGGTCGTGGGGCCAGCACCACAGCAGTTGACAGCGGATACCAACAGAGAGCGGCAGCAGCAAACGGAGCCGGCGTCTAGGGCAGAGCAGAGGATGCTACTGGTGACTGGTCCCTGGCAAACGTCAAATACAAGTCGTGCACGGGGCCGATGGAGCAATGGGCAATGGGCAATGGGCATTGGCGTCCTGGTGGTGGTTGCAACAGGAGATCGGAACAGCTGGCGCCAGCGGCGGGCTGGCGGCGTAATAAGGGCGGGCACCGGCACACCGCTCAGTGCACTGGGGACTCTTGGGACGGCGAAAAGAGGGGACTATTTTTTAATCACCGCCGTCAAACGGCGTCTCCGTGCTGCCAGCGCCATCACCGTGTGTTGACGCGCCCGTTTGATTCAGGCATCGGCAGGAAAAAGACGGAATAGAGGCGGGACAGGCGCATCGCGTCAACCCATCCGGCAGTGTGGACGCACCCAATTGGGCAGGGTCCTGGGCCGTCTGCTCCTGAATCGTGGGTCAGGATCCACCAGCAGCATTTCACGTTCCCAGCCGCGCCACGAACCGAGAGACATGCATGTGAAGCCGAATGAGAGAGACTGGTAAGCCGTCCAGAGGCCTTGCCTGCTGCATGGCATGGCATGCAGCGGGCGCGGCTCGGCTGTGCCAGGTCTCGTCATTGGACATCTACAGCATCTTGCTGAGCTGCGGCAGCAAAAACCAACCCGCGCATGTCCAGCTTGTCAACGTATCTGCCTGCCATTCGTCGTCGCGACGGCATTCTCGCGCGTCGCAGGTGAGACATGCCGCCGTCCCGCGTCTTCTGTTCAGCGCCTCGCCAGAGCCGTTGGATGGCGCTGGCTGACGATGCACCGGCACGGGGAGAATTAGAATTGGGGACTGAGGAGAGAGGAAGTTGCCCCAGACTCCCAGACGATGAGGGCCAGCCAAGTGGGGCGTGGACGCATAGTGGCTTAACCTTGTTGCCATGCTCAGAGCTGTTGCTGATGAGACCATCATGTCTCCTCCATCCTCCAGGAGTACAAGTACGAGCACAAGTCTACGACGTCTCGGCCAGCCGGCTCGTCACGGCTTCCGGTGCAGCCGCAGTGCAGCAGTTCCGGCTTCAGCTCGACAAGCGCACCATAGCGGGCGCCGATCAGATCCGCCTCTGTTCCAGCAGAAGCAACAAGTGAAGACGTGGCTAAAGGCCGAGACCCTCTGATGTCTTGACGCGCCTCAAACCCTACAAGTACGATTCGGCTGCCTGCTTGCGAACCACACCGTTCTGTTGTCGTGATTCCGGTCCGGCCTGGTCCGGCCTGGTCACTTACACGATGGTATGGTCAACCACACTCCCCGAGGCAAACGCTGCCAATCGACAATAGAGCCAAGGGTCTTGGCCCTTGGCGAAGTTGGCGCTCTCTGCATGTCACTGCCGAGTAACAACGTTTCTCCGTCTTCTCCGCCGTTCCTCTGTCTCTTTAGGAACGCACGAGGGAAAAAACTTTCTGTTGGGAAAATTGTTGAGCCAAGAGGCCCAAGACCCTAGTCCATCCCCCTAGTGGGGCCGCCCTTCTCTTCCCCACGTGCGTCTCCACTTCCGCATCGCCTCCGTGCCTGGCCCGAGTCCTGGTTGGCCCGAGCGCCCGGATCGCTTCACAGAGCCGCTTGCTGGCTGTTAGAATGGCGTCCCTAGCATCACCAGACCAGGCAGGAGACCACAGCAAGCATCCGTGGAAGCGAGCCGAGGAGCTGCTGAGCAAAAAGCATGTGATGGCCGCTGCCGAGCTGCGCCCGTCTCCTGATCAGCGGAGACGTTGCAGCAAGAGCGAGTGTGAGCAGGCATCTGAAGTGTGTGAGTTGATGGCGGCCCGTGACCGTGCAGCAGAGAGCCTACCCTACTCCGTAGACCTGGAGATGTCAATGGCGCCTTGAAACAGTAGCGCCAGGAGCCCCGTAGCATTGCTTTGTTTTATTTACTGTCATCTCATAATGCGGGCCCAATTGCACCGTTCTGTCCACCCAGTTCAGTACAACCCCTGAAACCTGACGGAGCAACACGAGTTGGCCACTTACACGTATTCACAGGAATAGCCCTGGCGGCATGTGCGAAGAAACCTGATTTTGCTTGCACCCACCTTCACTCATCGACACATGCATCAACGCCATCAGTGCATGTGCTTCCCAAGAAACGCCCGACCCAAACGCTGCTCGCTACATACATCGCAAAACGACAACACCGAGACGCGCCCCTCACCACGGCACCAGCTTCCCGTCGCTCTCAATCACCTGCCGCAGCCGCTGGGGCATAAAGTCGACCCAGATGTTGATGCGCTCCTGGTCCAGGAGGCCCGCCCACGCCTCGCGCGCCGCCTGCCGGAGCGTCTCTTCGTCCCAGTCCCGCAGCGGCTCCTCCCGCTGCCACTGCTTGCGCGGCGGCCACAGCGAGTCGAGCGGGCTCAGGTCCGGGCTGTCGCCGCAGTTGAAAAAGTGCCCCAGGCGGGCCGCCTCCTTCCACTGCTGCACCGCGTTGATCTTGCTCAGCCCGCCGTGGGCAAACGCCTCGCCGTCCTCTTCTAGCACAAACGTCGTCGCCGCCGGTGCCTGGCCGCCCTCGCGGGCTTGCAGCCACGGCTTCACCATCTTCTCGAGCACCTTGTCCTGGTAGTCGGCCATGCTGATGGTGCCGGAGCAGTTGGGGCTCGTCGATTCCTCGTAGAAGACTAGGTCGCTCTTGAAGCCGTACCCAGCGGCGACCCACGCGTGCACCCGCTTCACGTCCCGCGGCCAGTTCGCCTCGGGCAGCTGGCCGCACCCCGGGCAGAACCTCTCCCCCGGCCGCGGCAGCAGGCGCACTCTGCCGTCCAGGCCGAAGCCAAAGTGCAGCTCGATGCTGAACCGCACGAAGCGCCAGTCGTGCGCCTGGGGGTACGCCTCGAGCATGCGCCTCGCGTACTCGACGCGCTTGTCCCGGCACTTGCGGTGCACGAGGCAGCGCCCGCAGCCCAGGCAGCGCCTGTATCCCAGCGTGCCCATGGTGCGGTGCAGCGTCCGCGGGTTGCACGCAACCTCGACGCCCGCCGCCTCGGCCAGTCCGGCCCAGTTCAGGCCGACGTCCTCGTACTGCTCGTCCCAAAGCACACTCTCCATCTTCTGCTGGTCGGCCTCGCTGACCTTGGCCGGCCGGCCCCGTGTCTCCTCCCACTCCGGGTCGTTGCGCTTGGACGCAGGCAGGCTCAGGGCCGCGTATCCCTGGGACCGCGACAGGTCGAAGTGGCGGAAAATGGCCGACTTGTTGACGGGCAAGCCCTGCGACTCGAGGTACGAGATGGTGCCTCGGACCATGGCCCGTTTCGGCGTGTCGCCATGTTTGTAGCCGGCGGGGGGCATGCTGGGCCGATCGGCCACCGGAGAGCAGCAGCAGCAGCTACGGGTAAGGTCAGTCGTAGTGTGTGGGTGTTTTTGTCTGGCTTCAACCCGACAGACCCAGTTGGTGGCGCGTCGTCGAACAATGCAGCACTTTCACAATATCACGTGATGCCAATTTTGTTCCACGGCGACCGTGCCAGGATGAGCTCCTGTGGTGCAAGAACGATTAGCCGCGCATCGTCACGCGAAGCAATTGCTTCGGTTTCAGCTGAATGTGTGTACATTATTTCATAAATATGTATACCGGTTGCTCGAAGCTGCAGCCAGTCGCTGCGGGCTGAGCATCAGGGCATCGGACCAGGCTTCTCGAATCCAACAGCTGGTCCAGCACGAAATTAGAACATAAACAAACGTCTCGCGGCCATCGACAGCCGAGCATGTCTGAATAGAAGACAAATCCAACAAGGCGGCCAGACAAGTCGCCTCGAGCCCGTATAAACAATCTCTCAGCACCAGTCAACCGTGCTTTTCCTCTGAAACAAAACTGTCGACAACGCCAAGCACGGTCCACCACACATGGCCCCCCGTCTATACCTTGATATACATTTGCCGCTGTAAATCAGATCGAGAATTATTGCGTCATTAATTGTGGAAAAAGAGTATCCCAAGATCTTGGCTGAAGAATCGTCGCTCTTCTTAAGCCTTGCTGGCCTCGCGGACAGACCGCATGAAGCGGTCTTCTGCCCCAACCTCCCCGACGGTTCGCGTTGATGATCTGGCAGCTTCGGATTTCGACAGAACCGCCTTCACCTCGTCTGCCGTCTTGCTGCCAAGGAGCGCCATCTCGCGGGACAAGAGCACGGCTACCGCGGCGCGGACAAGCAAGGCATCGCCCTCAAACACGTACACATCCCACAGCCTGGCCGCTTCGTCGATGGCCAAGTACGTCGTGAACATGCCCGTGAATAGATTGCCGAGGTAAAGCTCCGGCTCCACGTCTTGGACAGTTTTCGTGAGGTGCTCGTAGAGGGGGCTCGACTTGTGGCTGAGAGTTTGCATGACGAGATTGTACGCCGAGGCTTGTGCACCCAGGTCGGACGTGTAGAAGGACAAGGGCAGCGGCCGGTTGAGGACGTTGGCGAGGGCGATGAATGCCGTCTCCGGGTTCGGGAGGTTCAACAGGAGCAACGCCGCAATAGTCTGGACGTACTGGTCAGTAGGTCTGCGCAAGGCAACCGGGGAAGCTGTTCCAAACTCACATTGCACCCAGGCGCGTAGCCAATGTCGTTTCTGTACATGGCGTATGCACTCAGCACGTCCACCAAGGCCTGGTGCAACGGCCCGCCCACTTCGAAGATGCGCAGCTCCCTCCACGTCCTCTCACCCGCATCCTTGCGAATCTGCTCAAACCACTTGGACCTCTTTACATCCTCCGCATCGCCCCTATCCATCTTCACTCGGGCTTCGAGATCGTGGGCTCGCGACAGGGCAGCGTGGAAGGACGCCTCCGAGAGCCCCAGTTCGTTGCCGACGGCCCGCGTCCAAACGGCACCCCGGCTGCGTGGGGCGATGCCTCTCCACCACATGTCCCGGGTTCTCCGCTCCCGGATGGCGTCGTTCCACCGAGGGATGATGTCGTTGTCCCAGATGTGCATCATGTTGCTTGCATTGCTGTCTCTCCACTCGGCGTTGACTCTGCGGGCAGCCTCACGCCGCTCGTCGGCCTTGGCGCTGGCAGCCATCATCTTTTGATACTCCCGCAGGTGTTTCTTCTCCTCGGCAGGATCCTTCGGAGGCAGCCAAGAGGGTCGCGTACGGCTGAGGACCGCCTCCTTCTCCTTGGAGATGGGCAGAGGATCAACCATGATGTTGGTCCGCCGAAGGGGGGGGAGCTCGGGCGTCGAGGACTTGACTCTCTCCCTCTTGTCGTACACATGATCGACTGATGTCTGGCTCGAGTTCCACGTGTTGGGACGGCCAGAGGCAGAGGGCCGCCTGGCGTACTGCACGTCCAGTTCGTCGGCATGCTCTTCCAGCTTCTCGGTGAGGGCTTTCGTCTCTGGGCTCAGGTCGGCCAGGGCGGCGTTCCAACTGTGGGCCCTGCTCTTTAGTGGACTCGGAGGAGGCCTGTCGGAGGCATCCGATTTCCACGACGGGGAACGTAGCGATCCTTGGGCCTGCGCTACGGGTGGCGTTCCGTTTCCAACGCTACGCACACGCTCCTTGGGGGCGCGGTCGCGGTCGGGAGAGGGGGAAAGGGACGGTGGTCGGCTCGGGGGACGGTCGTGGGCTGGGCGGGGTGAGATGGGGACGTTGTCCAGGACAATGCCCTCGGGGATGTCATCGCCATCGTCTTCGTCGCATTCGTGCTCGAGCTCTTCGAGGGTCTTGCGGTAGTCGCGATTGGCCTGCCAGCTGCCACGCCTGGGTTTGGGAGGGAGGTTCGGGTCCCTGGGGTTCAGCGACAGGCCCGGGCTTGTGCTCCGGTGCCGCCGCGAGACGGGCAGCGAGGTGGTCGAGTGCACCTTTGTCAGGGACAGCGGCCGCGGGTTGGTCAGGACGGCCAGGCTGGTACTTCTCGGATTGGAGGCGCAGAGGTTGTTGTGCAGGTTGGGGAACGAGCGGCGTGGCCTGGGGGCTCGTTTGCCCGCGGCGAGGTTTCTGCTCGCCGGCGTGGTCGGGACGGGGCCGGGCCGCACGGGGACGTGGGAAGGGCGCTTGAGGGTGTCATTGTCGTCGTCGAGGCCAATGTCCTCGAAGTGGCTGACGTCGGCGAGGACGCTACCGTCGTCGCTGTTGAGAGACTGGAAGGAGGACGACTTGGAGCTCTTGGATGTGGTCATGCCTGGAGGGGAGCCAGGGCTCGAAAGAACGGCGGGGCCAGTAATAGCAATGCCTTGAACCATGGCTGCTGATGCTGCAGCAGCATTGCAGTGCCTTGCAGAGAGCCTAGCTGAGCGCCACGCTCGCTGCAGTGGCGCTGCGGTCGCGGTCGAGAACGAGGAGGCCGGCGTCGGCTTATACGAATCGTCGCGAGATTGACGAGGTTACTGTATCTGCCGAGAGTGCGTCAAAGTGGCGCGCCGGGGGGAAGAGGGGGGGGGGG
>PKSG01000479.1:138303-158812 GCA_002916505.1 Tolypocladium paradoxum
ACCGCCGATGAGGAGGGCCGAAGGAGGTTGAAATGGTTCACGACTGAATGGCCTGTTGAGAGCGGCGTGAAGGAATGTAAAAAAGAAACGAACGGCGTGGGCGACAAAAAGGAAAAACCGCAGAAGACAAAAGAGCTGTCAAGGTCGAAACGAGAGACGATGCTGATTGAAGCGAGAGTGGAGAGAGTGAGAGCGAGAGCGAGAGTGAGAGGGAGAGGGAAGAAAGGCACGAGGAGAACAGCGGCGCTTGCTCCGCGATGGTGGTGATGACGAGACAGGAAGAAGAGGAGGCGCGCGCCAAATCCGGGCCAGGCGACCAGTGGGAAGCGGGATTGCGCTCCTCACGAGCTGGTGCCAAGGCAGCCCAGGCACGAAGTACGAGTATACCCCTGCGGTGATTTCGCGCAGCGAGTGACTGACCTGCAGCAGAGTTTGGATGGTGGCCTCCAGTGCTCCACCCGTCTCCCGTCCGTCCCGGGACAAGCTGTGTGCGGCGGCCGTCTCCGCCCTGCAGCAGAGGAGATGACCTTACGAGTACTACTCGTACAAGTAGGCTTTCCCACTCTGGATTGGGCCGGGGCCAGTGTGGGTGGGGGACAAGCGAGATGAACAGGGGGGTAATAAGTGTACGAGTAGCTGCTATTGTCGACAGTGTCGACTGGCGACATGCGCATAGTGAGGCGACACGGCCATGAATCAATGAGCGGCGAAAGCCAGCAGGCAGCGTTCGTACGAGTATGTAATCCCTGTGGCGAACACCAACAACCTGTACCAAGTATTACCTGTTGCACATCCCGTTTCCCCAGTCTGCAAAGGAACCGCATCCCTGTCACGGGGTGTCAGAAGGTCCGGTGGGGCAATGTTCCGCTTGTGGGCTTCTGTAGCCGTCGAACGGATGGTTACACACGACGGCGTGGGAGCACAGAATTGAGGGCATTCACAGTGCTTGAATTGACTGTGTTGGGTGTTGTTGTTCTTGGTTGTGTGTGGCAGGAAATGCCTCGCACGCCCCTTTTCACGATGTCACGTGACCAGCTACCAATTTTGGTGGCCTCTATCTGACGCGGGGGGACTGTTGTTCTATTGCTCGCACTCTTGCTATTGGCAAGTACCGACGTACGTAGTCATTGCTTTCGGCAGCTTACACTGGTCCACACCATCCTTCGATCGATCGTGAGCGCAGCATTTCTCATGCTTGCTTCTTGCGGAGCCACGACGACACGTGCCCAGCCTCGATGGCGCGCGTGCCAGGACGTTCCATTCGGGGCTCCGCAAGGTGCATGTGGAAGCAATATTTGACCTTTTGGAATTGCCCACCGAGGCCAAGGCTGTTGATCCAGCAATATCAACTCGGAGATCAACAACACGGCAGAGAAACGAACCCGCTCTTGAGTCTTGTCCAGAGATTCTGGCACGCGACATGGAGCTGATGCACTCGCGCCTGACTGCATGGTAAGGCGACCGAGCCATGAGAGTCCTCTTTGTATTCAGCTGTATTTTCTCCTTATACCGCCGCCATCTCTATGGTATCATTACAGAGTACTATCATGAACCCATCTATCCCCAACGGCCACCTTGTTACATCCGCTCGCGTCTCCGAGGAGCGGCTCGGATGATGTCGTCTACTCTGAGGAGAAGCTGCGCGGCTGTTAGTCGCCGCCGAAAGTAGTGCATGCACGCAGGATCGGGAACCGGGGGCGTCTCTTACCTCGGCCGCCTCGCTGGCGGATGAAACCACCGCCCTCTTTAGCTTGTAACTCTCAATGACGCCAAGGTCTCGCATGTCTGTGATGCCGCCGCCGGGCGTCGTTAGGTCGAGTCCGTACGTCGTTAGGCCGTCGTAAATGGCCTTTCGCAGCCGTGCGACAAGGTCGCCAGAGTCCAGGCCGGCGTTGTCGGCCAGTATGGTCGGCAGTTGCCGCAGGGCCACGGCAAAGCTCGACACTGCCATCTGCTTCTTGCCCTCGATCCGCGTAGCGGCCCCCTCCACTGCCTTGGCCATGACCATCTCTGCACAGCCGCCCCCCAGCGTTGTTCTCGGCTCGAGGACCGTCTGCGACAGCACGGCCAGCGCATCGTGCAAGCTTCGCTCCGCCTCGTCCAGCAGCTGCTCCGTCGCACCTCGCAGCACGATTGTGCACGCCTCTCCCGCCGACACACCGGAGAACTTGATCAACGTGTCCTCGCCGATGATGACCTCCTCGATCGTGTCGCACTGGCCCAGCTTCACCTGCTCGGGGTGGTCGAACGTAGAGGCAATCTCGCCGCCAGTCACCAGCGCCAGCCGCTCGATGCCATCGAAATCGGCATGCTCAATGGACATGATGCCGGCGTCAGTAAACAGCTGCTCCGGCCAGTTGTAGATGAGCTGGCGGTTGATGAAGCAGTTGATGCCGTGTGCCTTGATCTTGTCCACCTTGGCCTTCATCTTCTCCTTCTCCGCCTTTTCCAGCTCCGCAAGCTTGCTCGTCGAGCCCACCTTGACACGGGCTCCAAAGATCTTGACCTTGTCCGTGTCCATCGACGTGTTTGCCACAAGAATCTTGGCCTTCTCCAGCCGCTTCGGCTGGTTCACGCCAATCTTCTTGTCCAGGATGAAGCCCTCGTCGAGGTACGACTCGCTCAGCTTTCCTCCGGCCTTCTTGATGATCTGAATGTGGCTGAGGTCCGATGACTTCTTTAATCGGAGCACGGCGTCGCATGCGAGCTGGGCAAAGTGATTGCGGTCCTGGGCCAGGACCTTGGAGCTGAGAGTGGTACGGGCAATGGCCAACAGGTCGTTTCGGAAGGCCTCGGGGCTCTTGCTGTGATCCACTGCAGACTCCGTAAGAGCCTTGAGCGCAGCTTGGCTGGCTATTCTGTAGCCCTCGATGATGGTTTGCGGGTGAATCTTCTTGTCGACAAGCTTCTCGGCTTCTCTCAAGAGCTCGGCGGCTAGCACGGCCACCGACGTCGTGCCGTCGCCAACCTCGTCGTCCTGTACCTTCGAGATGTTGACCAACACCTTGGCGGCCGCATTGTCGAGGGCAATGGACTTGAGGATCGTAGCACCGTCGTTTGTGACCATGATCTCGCCGGTGGATCTGCAAGTACCTGTGTTAGGAGGAGCTTGGGCGGACAAAAGGGCCTGAGGGCGACTCACGCCGACTGAAGAATCTTGTCCATGCCCTTGGGACCCAGAGTACTCTTTACCAAGTCGCCGACGGCGATGGCACCGACAAAGGCCGCGAGACGCGCATTCTCGCCCTTTTCCTCGGTGGTGCCCTCCTCAAAAATCTGTGTCGGTTGGAAAGACTGAGGAGCATTGTTGGGTTAGCCACGGAGCTGAACTTGCCCGCAGGCACGTAGCATCCCAAGATAACTAGACATACCATGGTGGGCTGTTCAAAAGCCAAGAAGCAGTCTGATCAAGACCTGGGAGATTTGGTCGTTGTGCTGGGTTGGCTCTCAAACTCAAGGCTGCCGTTTTCCCAAAGAGCTCTCTCGACCCCTACTTCGTTCTCCTGGGTGACCTCAGCACCACTGGGAGCTGCAAAATCGACAACCCCACCACCGCCAACGGCCCACGTGACTTGCCCCTCGGTCGGGAATTCACGGCCAAGGAACATCGCTTCTCCGCCGCACACTTTGCGGAATCTGAACAACACCAAATTGTGCTGGACCAGCCGTTGCGCCTGCGATCCTCGACCCAGCCCACGCCCTGTGCTGCCAGCTGCCGACGACTGCGACACCGAGCGCAGTATACTTTTGACGGAGATCTCACCAGACAGGCTCTCCGGAGACCCAACGCCACATCACTGCCAGTTGCCTCTTCAACTCTTCGAGACTGCCCAAGCGGGGCATTTGTTCTGCACCCCTCCTTGAACAGACCAGAACAAAGACAGCGAATATGGCTCCTTCCTTTGACCATTTGCGCGAGGCCGACCTTGACGACGACGAGTTCAACGAGGATGACATCGACATCTCCGATCTGCGAGAGAAGTTTGAGGTTCAGCTGGAGCAGGGTTACGACACATTCGTGGTCGTCGATGGGCTGCCCGAAGTTAACGAGGAGCAGAAGCCCAAGCTGGTCAAGTTCTTGCTGAAGAAGCTGAACTCGGTCGGCAAGACCCGGGAGGACTTGATATACATGCCAATGGGCGAAGATGGAAAATCTCTACGGTGAGTTTAAGCCCTCAATCGTGGGATGGGGAATGTCGCTGACACGGCCTGTGTAGATTTGCCTTTGTGGAGTACTCCTCCGCGGCCGAGGCTGCTGCCGCGACCCGACAGCTCGACATGGTTCCCCTGGACAAGAAGCACACGCTGCGAGTGAACAAGATGACTGACATCGAGCGCTATGGAGGCGAAGGCCGCATCGACGACAAATACCACCCCCCTCACATCGACGAGTTCGCCGAGAAAGAGCACCTCCGATGGTGGCTCAAGGACCCCTCCGGCCGTGGTCGCGATCAGTTCGTCATGTACCGCGGAGAGACTGTTGGAGTCTACTGGAACAACGAGCGCGACCAGCCCGAGAACATCGTCGACCGCCAGCACTGGACAGAAACCTTCCTCCAATGGTCGCCGCTCGGGACCTACCTGACATCCATTCACGCCCAAGGTGTGCAGCTGTGGGGTGGCCAGTCGTGGACGAGACAAGCCCGGTTTGCGCACCCGTACGTCAACCTCGTCGCCTTCTCCCCCAACGAGAAATACCTGGTCACTTGGTCTAACAGGCCGATCTCGATTCCCGATGCGGGCCACCCGGCCTTGTCGATTGACGACGACGGCAAGAACTACGTCATCTGGGACATTGCGACGGGCGCGCCGCTTCGGTCGTTCGCCAACCTGGACCTGCCCAAGGCGGAGGAGGGCAAGCCGATGCCCAAGCTGCAGTGGCCCGCTTTCAAGTGGTCCTCGGACGACAAGTACGTGGCGCGACTGACGCAAGGCTCCTCCATTTCGGTCTATGAGCTCCCCAGAATGAACCTTGTCGACAAGACCAGCATCAAGATTGATGGCGTCATGGACTTTAACTGGGCGCCGGCGACGCCGCAGCGAGATGGTGTCAAGAGCTACGAGCAGCTCATCTGCTTCTGGACCCCCGAGATCGGCAGCAACCCGGCCAAAGTCGGCCTCATGAGCATTCCGTCAAAGGAGATTGTGCGAACCCTGAATCTCTTCAGCGTCAGCGACGTCAAGCTCCACTGGCAGTCGGACGCGGCGTATCTCTGCGTCAAGGTCGATCGCCACTCCAAGTCCAAGAAGTCTCAAGCGACGACGCTGGAGATCTTCCGCATCAAGGAAAAGGGCGTCCCTGTCGAGGTCGTCGACACAATTAAGGACACCGTCATCAACTTCGCATGGGAGCCCAAGGGTGACCGATTTGCCATCATCACCACCACAGAGCCCGCTGGCCCGACCGCCGTGCCTCCCAAGACGGCCGTCTCCTTTTTCTGCCCCGAAAAGAACAAGGGACCGGTCACGGGCAACTTCAAGCTTCTCCGCACCCTGGACAAGAAGAACAACAACGCTATTTACTGGTCGCCTAAGGGGCGTTTCGTGGTCATCGCGACAATAGCCAACCAGCAGAGCGCGGACCTTGACTTCTTCGACCTGGACTACGAGGGCGAGAAGCCCGAGTCGGACAAGGATCTCACCGCCAACCTTCAGCTGATGAACACGGCCGACCATTACGGTGTGACGGATGTGGAGTGGGACCCCTCGGGACGATTCGTGGCCACGTGGGTGTCCATGTGGAAGCACTCGGTGAGTTCTCCGGGTTACGGAATGTGGTAGCTGACAACGCCAAACATGAAGCATGAGCTGACAGTTGGATAGATGGAAAACGGCTACCACATCTACGACTTCAAGGGCGAGGCTCTGCGAGAGGAGCCCGTGGACAAGTTCAAGCAGTTCCAGTGGCGACCGCGACCGGCGACTCTGCTGACCAAGGAGGAGCAGAAGCAGGTGCGCAAGAACCTCCGCGAATACAGCCGGGTGTTTGAGCAAGAAGATGCGGACCGTGGTGCCTCGGCGGATCTCGCGGTCGTCGAAGCCCGCCGGCGCATGCTGCAGGAGTGGTGGGCCTGGCGCGAGGAGGTGGAGGCCGACCTCGCAGAGGACCGGGCCGCGCTTGGCCTGCCCGACGATCCCCACGCTGCGCTGCTCGAGGCGAAGACGAAAGAGATGCAGGGCTCCGGCGGCGCCGAGGACCGGGTCATCGAGGAGATTGTCGAGGAGGTGCTGGAGGAGAGCGAGGAGGTGCTCGCATAGAGCGGGAGGTCTCGAGCGTCTTTGCATGGGCAGGGAGGTGAATTCATGGGTTGTACTGGTAAAAATAAAGTCGGTCAAGATCGATCAGGGCTCTCTAATGACATGGTTTAAGATTTCCAGGTCTGTGACGGTGACGATCTCTAGGCTGCTCGGGCGCAGATGGCCATATGGTGCTGACGCGCGCAGCTCGCAATGCCGTGTGACTCAAGCTGGGCGATTACACACCTACCTAGATACTTGATGTGACGTGGAGGGACAGGCGGAGTGACGAGGTTGATGTCAAGGCAGGTGTTCCGTCAAGCTCGGCAACAACTACAGCTCCGCAGAGAAGCTGGGGGTGAATATGAGAACCAGGAGCCATGCGAGTACGAATAGAGTGAAGTACCACAGAGTACGGAGTAATTAACGGAGTAATACCAACAAGTGAGGTACCTAATTGCAAGTGTCTGCTGTGCGTCTCTTGTATTCCCTCAGCACAAAAAAGTCGTCACATCTCACACCGTGGACTTTCGGACGGAATGGACATGCATTTGCGAGGCACTTTCACGAGCCAGGCACAGTGCCTTGTTCTGTGTGCCACGAACAGCTTGTGGCGGACGGGATGAAGGGAGCCAGCCAGCGGTGGTGCTTGGCAGGGCAGTCCCGCACAAGGATACTACTACGGTACTCCGTAGGTACCTAGGTAAGGTAAGGTACCCATGGGCCAGAGGCAAGCCACAACTACGAGTAATGAGTCATGCACTGTGCTTGGAATGATACGATTCGAAACATTTTATGCGAAAACGCCTGTTGAGAGCCGAGTTGAAGCAGTCCGTGAGCGAGTTTAGGCATTTAGGCATTTCTGCCTCGCCTAACTGTGTGTTTCTGGTTGGTGGAATGTCGGGCTTGATGCTGAAAACTCGGCTGCGCCGCACAGCATGACGGCCAGCAAGAGCCGTACCGGTACAGGCCTGGGGCTCCATCATGGACGGCAAATGCCTCAACCAACGCTCGAAGGCCGTATCGGTACGAAGTACGGATACACGATGTATTATAACTCGGGGCGGGGCCGTAGGAGTACAGCGCGCTGCAGCACGCCCGCGCACAGTGCATCCGCACAGAAGCTGATGAGGTGACGAGTTTACGAGTACGAGTACCTGCACAGCCCGCCCCAGCCGTCCATCATGTATAACGTCCGTCTCATCCCGCCGCCTGCTGGCACCTCCATTCCCACCTCAACCCTATTAACCTACAAACACAATTAGCCCTCCATCAGCTGCCGTCCGCGCAGCGTCATCCTGCATCGCATCTGTGCAAGCGTTCATTCGTATTGTCTTTCGCTTCTCCGACTGCACCGGCATTCCTTCCGACTGCGGACCTCGCTCGCCTCGTGCAACGGCCTCCCTAGCGGTCTGGAATGGCCTCACAACGGCGTGAGCGCCTAGCCTGATCGATCCGGGCGCACAATATAACTCCTCGGGTCTCCATGTGATCGGTCGGCTCCTGGAATAACCTCGACGAAATGCTGCGACGGCCTCCGAACGAAGGACGGGGGTCCTCGCAACAGCAGAAACTCCTCCTCGCCTTCGCCTTCTTCCTCCTCCCGTGGCTCCAGCTCGCCGACGCTCAGCAGCAGCAGCAGCAGCAACAGCAACAGCGCCGGCCACTCCAACAGGTCGTGCCCTCTGTTGTCCCCCACGCAGGAGTTCGCAGCGACAGCAGCCAGCAGCTCCCCGACGACGCCGCCGCCCAGGACTGGGCCGCCGCGTACTTGGACAATCGAAAAGCCGCTGCTGCTGCTGCTGCCGCTGCCGCCGCCGCCGCCGCCGCCGACGACGACGACGACGCTGCCAGTCCGACTGCGGGCGAGAAAAAGAAGCCGTCGCCAGCTTCGAGGCAATACGAACGATTGGTTGACCAAGCCAGGCTGCAATACCGTCGACGGCCAGTCGATGGCAGCAACGCACGCAACAACAAAAAACACGTTATCATCCCCGACGATGCGAGCGCCATCGCAACTTTGGCTCCGGCTCAGTCCGTACGAGCACCACATCCCCCACGACATCTACGGCCCACCAGCACCCCCGCTACCGGGCTGACCTCGCCGCAATCTGCGCGGAGTCTGGAGGACTGGGAAGTAGAAGACTTTGTTCTTCTGGCGACCGTCGATGGAGACCTCTACGCCAGCGACCGCAAGACGGGCAAAGAGCGCTGGCACCTCGAGGTCGACCAGCCCATGGTCGAGACCATACACCATCGCGCCAACAACTCCGTCCTCGACGACGACTACAGCCCCGTCGATCACTACATCTGGGCCGTCGAGCCCAACCGCGACGGCGGCGTCTACGTCTGGATCCCGACCCCCGATGCCCGCCCCCGCGCCACCGGCTTCACCATGAAGCGCATGGTCGAGGAGCTGGCCCCCTACGCCGACGAGGAGCCGCCCGTCGTGTACACCGGCGACAAGAAGACGACCATGATCACCCTCGACGCCGCCACGGGCCGGGTCATCAAGTGGTTTGGATCCAGCGGCTCACACGTCAACGAAGCTGAGAGCTGCCTCCGACCCAACACTCTTTACGACAACGGAGCGGGCGAGTGCAGCTCCACGGGCACCATCACCCTGGGGAGGACCGAGTACACCGTCGGCATCCAACGGCGAGACGGCCGCGCCATTGCGACGCTCAAGTACGCCGAGTGGAGCCCCAACAACTACGACAACGATCTCCTCCAGCAGTACCACGTCTCCCTGGACAGTCGCTACATTACCAGCCAACATGACGGCAAGGTGTATGCCTTTGACTACGCCCGCGCCGGCAATGCGGCACCGCTCTTCAGCCAAAAGTTCTCTGCGCCGGTTGCTCGCGTCTTCGACGTCTGCCGTCCCTGGGACGCGGCCGCAGAGAGCAACCCCGAGCTCGTTGTCCTCCCTCAGCCGGCGATGCCATCTCAGGACGAGAACATCGCTCTCGTGCGCAGCAGCAGCATCTTTCTCAACCAAACAGAGGCTGGCAGTTGGTACGCGCTATCGGGACGCGCGTACCCGCTCATCATCGACGCGCCCCTGGCCCAGGTTACCTATCCGGGGTGGTGGGATGTGGCCTCTGCGTGGGACAGCTTGAACGACGACACCATTTCGAAGGCCCTCGTGGGTACACACTCCCTGGAAACATTTCGAAACGACGGTCGCCAGCCGCCAACACTCCCTCCGGGAACGGTTCCCGAAGGCAGCGAAGGCCCGGACAATGAATCCATACTTCCCGGGTTACCGGGCGGCGGAGAGGGGGAACCTACAATCATCAACAAGGTCAAGGGGCTCCCGCAGAGCGCCGCCAACAGTGTTGTCGATTTCATCAAGAACCCAATCCTCTTCCTGCTCTTCTTTGCCGCTCTGATATACAACGAGAAGAAGCTCCGACGGTCGTATCACCGCTGGCGCACGAATGGCAGCGGCCTGAGAGATACCCTTCTCTACCTGACGTCCGATGCTTCGGCCGATAAGGAGGGCAAGCTGCGCGTTGACGTCACCGACGAAACCCAACCTGCGCGACCCGAAAACGAAGAGAACGAGGAGCAGGCGAAGAAACGAGCTCAGAACCACGCCCAGCCGTCGCCTGCCGAGGGAGCCCAACCAGGCAAGGCCCAAAACTCCGACGAGTTCACCGACAAGCATGCAGAAAACGTCATCTCGGAACCGAATCAGGATGATGCTTCCCAAAACGACTTGGCCGAGGCCTCGCCACAAGGTGGTGCGCCAGAGAAGAAGAAGAAGGCGCATCGCGGACGACGAGGCGGCGTTAAGCACCGCAAGGGCCGGGCTCGTGATGCGTCGCAGTCACGAGATGACGAGGAAAGCCCAACGACGGTGGAAGAGGCCGTCAACAACGCCAAGAAGCTCGGCGACAGACCAAGCCTGGAGCCCGATGTCGTGACTGTAGCCAACGATATGCAAGCGGTAACCGGCCCAATCATCAGGATGGGCAACATTGAAGTCAACACCGAGGTGCAGCTGGGCACAGGAAGTAACGGCACCTTGGTCTTCGCCGGGAACTTTGACGGGCGGGAGGTTGCAGTGAAGCGAATGTTGATTCAGTTCTACGACATTGCCTCTCAGGAAACGAGGCTCCTGAGAGAGAGCGACGACCACCCCAATGGTCAGTGCCCTGCACTTCTGATCTCGCTGCTCTGCCCTTTGCTAACAACCACCGCAGTGATTCGGTACTACTCGCAGCAAACACAGGGCGGCTTCCTGTACATCGCCCTTGAACGCTGCGCTGCGTCTCTGGCGGATGTGGTGGAGAGGCCGCACGCATTCCGCGAGCTGGCAAACGCTGGTAGGATCGACCTGCCAGCAGTGTTGTACCAAATTACCAACGGCATGAGCCACCTCCACGGGCTGCGAATTGTCCATCGGGATCTGAAGCCCCATAACATCCTCGTCAACATGGGCAAGGACGGCAGGCCGCGAATGCTGGTGTCCGATTTCGGCCTGTGCAAGAAGCTCGAGGGCGGCCAGTCTTCCTTTGGTGCCACGACGGGTAGAGCCGCCGGGACATCAGGCTGGCGGGCACCCGAACTGCTGCTTGACGACGACGCGCGCGACACGGGCATGGTTGATGCTACCACGCACAGTGGCTCGGGGTCGGTGCTCGTGGGAGACGGTACAATGACCAACACCCGACGAGCGACGCGTGCCATTGACATCTTTTCGCTCGGTCTCGTCTTCTTCTATGTCCTGACCAACGGCTCGCATCCGTTTGATTGCGGCGACAGATATATGCGCGAGGTCAACATCCGCAAGGGCAGTTACAACCTCCGGCCGCTCGACTCCCTCGGCGACTTCGCGTACGAAGCCAAGGATCTCATTGCGTCGATGCTCGAGGCGGACCCGAGGAAGCGGCCCACTGCCCGGGACATCATGTCGCACCCGTTCTTCTGGCCGGCCAAGAAGAGGCTGTCGTTCCTGTGCGACGTCTCGGACCACTTCGAAAAGGAGCCCAGGGACCCCCCGTCGGCGGCCCTCGCCGAGCTCGAGCGGCACGCGCTGCAGGTCACTAAGGGTGACTTTCTGCGCGTGCTGCCGCGCGACTTTGTCGACTCGCTCGGGAAGCAGCGCAAGTACACGGGGTCCAGGCTGCTGGACCTGCTGCGGGCTCTGCGCAACAAGCGCAACCACTACGAGGACATGCCCGAGGCGCTGAAGCGCACCGTCGGCCCGCTGCCCGAGGGGTACCTGGGCTTCTGGACGGTGCGGTTCCCGATGCTGCTGCTCGTGTGCTGGAACGTAGTTTACAATGTGCAGTGGGAGGAGACGGACAGGTTTCGGGAGTATTATGAGCCCGCGGGGCTGTGACAACTCTTTCTTCCAAGCGATGACGGCGCGAATCTCAGTTTTGTCTTTTGGATAGTTGGACATTTCCTTGGGTAGGGGGTTCGCAAGGTTCCACCAGCGCATGTAGAACAATGATGAGCGTTTGTTTACTTGCACACTCTTCTCTATGGCATCAAGAGGGAAGCGTAGCAGTCCCAAGTTCACCCGCATCTCAGAGAGCGAAAACATGCAAGTGCCAAGTTGCCTTGCGACGCGCGGTCCATCAACACACGCTCATCGGCATTCTCACAAGGAGAGGGGGCACCAGCTAGATCAAACAACATTACATGCAAGTCCGGTATTTTCCCCAGCAACTCTCGTCATGTCTCTATCCCCACTGGACGAACACCTTTTTGCCCTTCTTGCCGCCCTTCTTGCCCTTGCCACCGTCTGCGCCGGCACCCTCCTGAGCCTCGCCCGCGTGCTCCCCCTCGGCGGCCGGGGTGGAGGCGCCGCTGCCGCCCCACTGGAAACCCGAGTCGGCGTGGCCGTAGTCCCTGCGGACGCCGCGACCGGTGCCGTAGCCGAAGATGGTCGTCGTTGGTTTCGGGGCGGCGGGCAGCGCGGGGAACGCGTCCCCGCCGGCGGCAGGGCGCATACCGGTGGCGGTCCGGGGTTGGGAAGGCTGCGATGCGGAGCCGATCCAGGACGGTCGCGGGGCGGGTGCGGAGGAGGAAGAGCCGGCTGCCGGCAGGGACGGAAACGCGGATGACGGAGGGGCGCGGACTGCGGGCGGTGCGGACCAGCCCGGGGGTCCTAACTGCGCCGTCGGCGCCGGCCCTCCCAGCCGCGTGCTGTTCTTAAGCTTGAGCACGCGGGTAGAGTGTTTCTGGGACGGCGCCGCCGTGGGAATCGCCGGGCTCGCCGCAGCAGCGCTCCCCCACCCGCTGGAGCTCGACGTCGCGCCGTGCATGCCGCTGAGGCCCGGAAGACTGGGGTAGTCCTCGTTGATGGCGCGCCAGTCCTGCCACGCCTTGCGCAGGCTGTCGGCCTTGGCCTTGTCGTCGAACAAGTCGGCCACCTCCCGCACGAGGGTGCCTAGGGCGTTGGAGGATACGTCGGCGAAGAGGGTGAAAAAAGCATCAATCAGCTGCGGGGCCGTGAAGCCGCCTTTCCGGTACGACGATATGTGGTCTCGGAAGGCGGCGACTTTGCTGGCGTCGTTGCCGAGGAGGTTGGCGGCCCTTTCCACCACCGAGCTATGGCGGACGGCGCGGGCGCGCTCTTCCGCAGACAAGTTGGACGAGTCGGCCACGGCGAGCGACTCCATGGGGCTCACGACACTGTTCTGGGCGGCGTTGGGTGTCGTCGCAGAGCTCGCGGCGCGAGGTGTGGACGCCGAGCTGCCGCCTTGCCGGGAGGTTGATGCTTGCGTCGCAGACGGGGCGGGGGCCGTCAGCTGGCCGCCAAAGGTTCGGTTCGACACGGACTGTGCCGAGTGAATGGCCATTTGGCGCTGGAACGCAATCTCATCGCGACGCAATGGCTGAGCCGACGTGGGCGGAATGACGTCTTCGTTGGGATCTCTGCCTCTGCCGCCGCCAGCGCCGCCCCGACCCCTCCCCCTATTCCGACCCTCACCGCCGTCTCTCTGGCCTCTGCCGCCACCGCCCCCTCCTCTCCTCTCCGGCTGATATGACTGTCTGATGTCGAACACCGAGATGTCTACCAGCCGGGCGTCCCTGCCCGCTGCCTTGCCGGCGTGCTCGCTCAGCTGGTGGGCCTGTAGATCCAGCTCGGACTCGAAGACGACGAACTTCTTGTCCATGCACTCGCTGTTGGCGCACAGGTAGTGGTCCTTCCTGAAGTGCTCCTCCAGCGCGTTGTAGTCCATGTAGTACTGCGGCTTCCGCGAGTCTCTCCTGTCGCAGAGGAAGCACCGCTCGTGCTTCATGCGGCAGTGCTCGTACAGCTTGTCGTCGTCGTAGAAGCGCTCGCCGCAGAAGCCGCAGAGGGGGTGGCCCTTGAAGCCCGTCTGGTCGGCGGCGCCAGGCTTGTCGTCACCGCGGCGCATGTGCCGCTCCAACTCCTTGTCGGAGAAGAGCTCGTGCTCGTGGGTAAAGACCTTTTTGTTGCGGGTGCAGAGGTCGCACATGCGCTTGCGGTGGACGGTCTTGACGTGGCGATGGAGGTCTGGCCAGCCGAGGCCGGCAAAGTCGCAAGAGCCATCAGGGCAGTTGTATCGCAGGAGCAGGACGGTGTCGCCCACGATGTCCTCATTGGTGTACTTGATGCCGATGTTGCTGTCGGTGGTGGTGATGTCCTTGTCCGAGTAATCCTCGAAGCGCTTGTCAGCGTCGTCGGTGAAGATGACAAACGGAGCTGGGGTCTAGCGTCACCAACGAGTTAGCATCTGAAGCACAGCGAGTAGGGATCCAGCTCAGAAGGGGACGGACTCGGCAGTGGGCGCAGTCCTTGGTCTTGTAGAGCGCCCTCATCCGCAGGCCACAGATGTGGCACGTCGTGTGGTTGCAGGGAGCGATGGAGTGGTGCGCCACGGGGTTTGCGCAGATGAAGCAGATGTCGGCGTCGTCGTCAGCCGCGCCGTCTTCTGTCGCTGCTGCTGCGTCGTTTGGTTGAGCGGCGGTTCCATCTAGCGATTGCTGAAGGCCATGAGCTCTCGCAGCAGCGGCGGCAACGTCCTGAGCTGCTGGGTTCAACGGCTGGGTGTTTCCATCGTTGCCGCGATCGTGGACGGCGTCTCCGCTGCTGCCTCCTCCCCTGCCTCGTCGTGCGCCACCGCTTCGGTTGGTGCTGTTGGTGTTGCCGCCTCTACCACGTCCTCGATGGCGTCCTCTCGAGTTGTCGCCTCGTCCGGACTGAGGGGCTCCTCCTTCGGGAGCCACCATGGCGTGGGCTTCGGCCAGTAGTTGTGAGGATGGGAATTGCCTCGACTTCGTTCGCTGTTGCTTGCTGTCGGCTGCTGTCTTTCCCAGAGACGGGGGCGGCGCAGCTGGCGAATGCCCTGTCGGCTGTCCAGTCTCCAGGCGACGTGAGATGAATGCCGAGAAGAAGCTGGCAGAGTTGTTCTGTATGAAAATGGCAAACGCCGGGGCTTTGGTCTCGAAGAGGCACTCGATTTTTTATCGTGGGAATATTGGAGGAGGGTGGAGGGGTATGGGCGTTGTAGCGTTCCACAGCCACGGTGCAGCTGTCCGCAGCCACTGACACTGCAATGCGAGGGGCCAAAACGCCTGGTTCTGATGAGTCAGCCAACAACGACAGCGGCACCTCGTAAAAGGAGTCATACGGCGGATGCATCAGCAAGATGCCTTTTCGGCTCAGATCTTGGGACTGGCGAGAGAATAGGGTAAAGGGCGCACTTTTCGGCAAAGCGTTTTTCCCCTACACACAATCCCCTTTATCACCTTATCCATACACAGATCCCCTCATCTCGTTGCTTTAAGCTCTACTCATAATATGCGTTCTCCCTTAGTAACATCTAGCGTCACGAGCCCCTTACAACGTGACAATCTTTACTATATAATACTATAATAACTCAGTAAATTCAGTTAGTAGTGTCTTACAGTAACTTAATCGGAATTGCATCGTGCGCACTTTTTAACACTACACACGATGAAACTGCACATAAAAAGCTACAGTAGCTAGGATGGCCGGATGTCGCAACTCAGCATCCCCTATCAGTTGGGTCTGTGGCCAGACTAGGGTTCTCCGCAGCGCCACGCCTACTAGCGTTAACTAAATTTGCAGAGTTGTTACGGTAATACCTTCCGACTACTCGTAGTCTCTCTGCTTGCATGTAGCTCAGTAGGTACGCCTTTATCTTAAAGGTAATTACTTGAGGGAGGATAGACTAGCTACCACAGCAGCGAGGTCCGGGGGTCGAACGCAGTAGCCGCTCCCCCATTTTTGAGGTATTTTCGGGCTTGCGGAAGACTCGAGCAACCCTTGTCACCGAGGGCTCCTGTCAAGGCAGAACGGGTCCAAGTGGTTCATACGAGTATATTGGAATGAATCCGGCATTGCTATGTGTCAACCGCATAAGACCCATGCTTCTTAATATTGGCTTTGATCGCGATACGGACTGCTCCGTATTACTCGTCACCCATCCCCAGAAGCTGTCGCCAACGACCAGTGTCCCTCCAACAAGCGCACAGCTCTCAACGCTGTCACCCAACTCCTCATCTTGTTTCTGTCAATATATCTTGTTTGCATATCACTGGCCGCGGCCGTAGACGTACATTGCCACGCAATCCTGCCCAACCATCAATGCTACGAAGCAACACAACCCGCACAACGCACGAACGCGCGCTTCACCACTACGCCGACTGTCACTGCTGTTTCTGTGATCCCATGTAAAATAAAGAGGCCTTCTCTCTCTTACCAGACCCTTCCGATCTGGGTGTAAAGAAAAGCATGATACCAAGCTCCTGCGTGTGCTCGCCCTCCCTATGCTACCAACCAACCCATTCAATTGTGCCAAAGACAACCCGCAAATAAAAATTCCTAGATACTCCCCTGGGCGCCGTAACAGCATATAGTGGTTTTTCTTTTGAAAGCTCCCATAGGCGGCCATCCTTTCGGTGGCAAGCCTGCTTGATCCGGGTCCCTCGTAGGTTGGGAGACGGCTGCTGCGACAGCTACTCCTCGCCGACTGGGTACAGATGGTTGCCAATCTCCTTGTTCATGCGGAACATGTCGACCCTGGCCTGCTTGAACACGGCCTGCATCTTGTCGTCGCAGCGGATCTGGCGCTTGTCCTTGGGGTCCTGCAGGTCGTTTGCCTTGATGTGCTCCCAAAGCTTCTTGACTACTTGCGGGCGAGAGAGCTGTGATTATTCGCCATTAGCAGCAATTCACCCTCGGCAGTGCAGCAGGGCATGGGAGGGTATTGTTCCCGACGCGTCCAGGCGGCATCCTGGGTCTAAACGGGACGACGGCGTAACTTACCGTGGACTCGCCACACAGCTCCGAGAGGGTCTCGCTCAGCAAAAACGGCTTCTGGAAGCCGCCGCCCGCCTTTCTCTTGGGAGGTCCCGAGTCCGCGCTGCCATCCACCTCGCTGTCGTCGGCGTCGCCAACCTTCTTGGCGCTCTTCTTTCGGGGGGCCTTCTTCTTCGTCACCTTTGCCCGGTCACCGCCGCCGCGGGTCGTGCGGGCTCGCGCCAGGCTGTTCTCCTGGGCCTGCAGCTGCGCGGCCAGGCGGGCGTCGGCATCCTCGAGCGGCGACAATCGTTTCGCCTTCTTCTTGGCAGGCTCAGGC
Organism: Tolypocladium paradoxum; assembly: GCA_002916505.1. Classification (NCBI taxonomy): domain Eukaryota; kingdom Fungi; phylum Ascomycota; class Sordariomycetes; order Hypocreales; family Ophiocordycipitaceae; genus Tolypocladium; species Tolypocladium paradoxum. The sequence continues at coordinate 155,136 of PKSG01000479.1, forward strand.
GACGTCGACGGGTCGGTCTCGCCAGAATCGGAGACGCCGTTGGTTGCGGCTCGCTTGTTCGGTGACGGCTCGGGAGCAGAGGGAAGGGGGATGTTGTTCGTCTCAGCCCCGGCCCCGGAGACGGCGTCAAAGCGAGCTTCGATGAGCTTCTTGATCGCGTCCTGCAGCGTGTTAGCAACGTGGACGAGGGGAGACGAAAGCAGAGCCAGACGCGGGGGTCGGTGTGCATGCCAACCGGCCGGCGGCCATCGCACCTTTTGGTCGCTCAGGTCGCGGCCGCCCAGGGACACCTCGAGACCCTGGCGGACCTTCTTGCGGGAGATGGTTTCGAGGTCGGCATTCGCGAGAATGCTGTCGATGAGCTTCGTGAAGCGCTGCAGCTCCTCGGGGGAGACTGGGGTGGACAGGCATCAGTCAGCATGGGTGCAGCTCCGAACGCGCAGGATATGGAGATACTTACGTGGGGTACTCATGTTGCTCGGATGCGGCCGAGTGCGGCGTCGAGCAGAGTCGCGGTGCGTCTGGAGCAGCGGTATCGCTTGGCGGCAGCGAGGAGGTGTCCGCGCAAAAGCCTGTCCGATGGGGGGCGGATGGTCGCGAGCAAGAGCGTTGATGGCCGAGCAGTGACGAGCCGAATGCCTCACAGCATAGCCGGCGGCGCGTGATGTCCGTCAGGCTCCGAGGGCGGCGGCGGCAGCAGCGTCGAGGCCGGTCGGTGTGACAGTTACACGATGCGAGAGGCCAGGTAGGGCAGTGCGGTGCCGGCTCCCGTGACGTGCAGTGCTGCGGTGTTGTGCCGATGGAGCGAAGAGGGGATCAGGCGCGCCGCCAACACGACTTGGCTCGAACGATGGGCTGGCATCCGCCGACGCAGCAAACACAGGTGACAGGATAGCCGCGTTGCAGACAGCAGCTGGGCAGAAGCAGACAGGAGGGCAAGGTATGCAGAAGAAGGGATGGCGTTCGGGGACTTCCGCGCTGTGGGCGGCGACAGACGACAGACGGCAGCGCTTGCAGCCTTTCGCGTCGGTTTATGCTTTCGCTTGTGAGAGTTGAGTTGAGAGGCTGTTGGATGGGGCGGAGATCGCGGGCGACCTCGCGATGTGCAGCCATCACAATGGCATGTGTGTGGCTGGGGCGTGAGGCTGTGGCTGAGCCGCCAGCCCGTGTGGGGTCGACGTGGAGAGCCGCCCGATAGCCGCCCGCGCCACGGACGGCAGGTGGGGGACCAATCACGGCGCCGAATTGGGCGGCGTGGCGCGGCCGCCTCTGCGTCAGCCTCGTCACGTGTCCGCCTGGCTCCTTTGTCCTGCAATCATGATCTGCGACGGCGACACCACGTCGACAGCTCCCTGGCGCTTACATGGACGCCGGGAAACGCGTGCCACCTCTCTTGCATAAAATCACATCTGTCGCGCATCCAGCAGCTCCCCAGTCTGCCTCAGGAGCGCAAATACTCACAAATGAGGCGCGCCCACCGAACGCTGCCCTTGTACGTCCACATGCCCGGCGCGTTGCCCGACTTCAAGCCCTCCACGGCCTCTGCGAGCTCGGGGCCCAAGCCCTCGTCCTTGATCTGCCGTATCGGGTACATGTACGTCTTGAACGAGAAGAGCAGAGCCCGCGTCTGCGGCAGCCGCGTCAGGGTCTGTAGCTCTACCCTAAAGAATGTCTTGATTCGAACGATTAATTTTCTTGTTATTGCTATCATTATATGACGACTGGGCAGACGCACCTGATCTATGTCTATGATCTCATTTGCACTCACGTCGTCCTCCGTGCCATGGCTCTTGCAGTTGAACAGTCTGTCGTGTGTCTGGATTGCCCACTGTCCCATCACATGCGTCAGAGTTGCTGCTACCCCCTTGTGGCGTTAGGTTATTACGAGGGTAAACTCACATTCGTGCGCTTGACGCTCTTCCCGACTTGCATCTTACTAAAGAACCGCTCCATGCTTGCTCCAATCTTCTCATACGACGGCACTGGCGTGTGGATGTCCCTGAGAAGCCTCCCCAGCTTGGCAGATGGGTCGAATCCGGAGGGGAAGCAGCAAATTAATGCCACCGACATGTGGCCATTCGGCGTCTCGTGCAGCAAAAACATGTCCTCTTCGACAGTCTCTCCGAGAACTCGCAGCGCGGCCGTCGGGTCTTCTGGTGCCGTCGTGGCGTGCGTCTTGCCCGTGGCCATGTTCTTGGACTGGCTCTTATCGTCAGACAGCTTGAACTGTGTCGGAAAACGAGTCGGCAGAAAGTCAGCCATCAGAAACGTGTATAGTTCCCTCACGGCTTCGACACCTCCGGGCAGACACCCGTGAACCCTGTCGCCATGCAGGCCGATGAGGCTTCGCCTGAGGTTGACCCGGTCAAGGTAGTCTTTGTCGATCGTAATCAGCTCCGATGGTGCATCCGCCTGCAACCCTGCCAGATGGTCAGCCAAGTCAACTCTCAAGTGATTTGGGGCTGAGTCTTGAACAGCTCACGTCTGAAGCATCAAAGACGGGAACAGGCTTACCCATCGTGATGTGATAGACCGACCTGAAAGGTCGAAGCTGCCTCGGCTCTACCGACTCCCAGTCAAAGTTCTCGAGTGGTTCTATGGCCAACTGAGCGGGTGGTGACTTCTCAGGCTGCCTGAGCTGGACTTGTCCATCATGTTCATTCGCTGGACGCCTGGACTGCAACCATCGCGTGTTAGCTCTTTGCATGGCTTTGGCCTTTGCTGAGGACCGACCGCTTTAACAATGACCCCGAGCACCAACAAGACGAACCCAAGCACGATGGCGGGCGGCAAGCCGAAAGGCATGGAAACGCCACCAAGTTGAAGGCCGCTGAACCAAGCCATCTCGTTGTACAAGCCTTGAATGCAGTTGCGCGCGGTCCAGCAAAACTGAAAGCAGTATCGTCGTCGCAACGTCGACTGCGCCGCTCATGTGCGACTTCAGAGTCCGTGAGTCACGAGTCGCGGATCCCCGACACCAGACGCCAAGCTATGGCCGCCGATTGCGCTTCAACGGCTGTGGCTTTTAGTCAGCGTTTGCTTCCTGATGGGTGACGGCGAGCCCATATTTCTCCAACTCGACGATCGGTCGTCTCCGACTTGAAACCCCACACCGGATACAAGAATTGAACCTTGTGTGTTACGAAATACGTAATCTATGGACACCCATCACGACTCCTGTAGCGACGCGCACATCGGACATTCTCAGCCTGGGGCGGGGTATAATCGCTTCGTGAATGGACCGGAGCGGGGGAGGCGCTCTGAAGCGAGATTCGGGAAGCAGGCTGAGTTGAGATTGCGAGTGTCAGGGCATTCGGCTTGAAAGCCATGGATCTGGACTTGATGCTGCTTATACCTTTAATAGCTGTGAGGTCCTGTTCTACTGTCGCGCGGAACGCAACTTGGCAATTGATGCTCCCAAAGCACGACTGCAATAATAAAATATTGCCAAGTCTTCAACCCGGATGGCCTTGCGCTTCGTCAGACAATACAGTTTCACAAACCCTCGGAATTCTCAAGCATCGCAGCTGTTCCGGCCCAAGAGTGTCATCTTGCTGTTCAGCTGCGTTATTGTCCCGAAGCAAAGACAACGGCCACATCGGAGAGCTATTGGACGGCCGGTGGGCTGTATTTTGTTTGAACGTTTAGATCGGGGGGCGGCGTAGGGTTAGGATTAG